>JAAGNO010001801.1:9782-25737 GCA_033439905.1 Ceryle rudis
GAAGCAATAACTCTTTTTCTTAAGCTTTTCTTTAGTGTTTAAAATTACACCCACCTACCCACATATATTAAAAGAAGATTTTATAGCATTTCAATTGTGAAATACTACAAGAGAAGTAAAATAAACCCCACAGCTTAATAACAACCTTAAGCTGGTGCTTCCCAAAACAACATGGTATGTTTTTCTTTCAGTGAGTCTCAACAAACCATGTTTGATTGCAGAGGGGAGAAAAGATGAAATGCATGTATGATATTGAAAGAAAACACACCCTAATTTCTTCTAATTAGAGATTTCCTCTTAGCAATGAGGCATGACACATTACAGTCTTGCCGTTCATGCTTTTTAACATTATTATAAAGTGGATATTTTTGCTCTTTATCTGACTATGGCTGAATTCTTGGCATCTGTGACAGTTTGGTAGTCAGAGGCTTTGCTCTAAAAATTCGTCCACTTTTGCGAAGTTTATCAGGTCCTTCAATAAAAGACATAACCGCTTCCTACAAGTGTAATTTCTTTTGTAAACTAAGCAGATGTTGCAAGAGAAGTATTTTATTTCCTGAATTTGGGTTTTACTCCGTTCTGTTTCGTTATATGCCCTCTTTTCTTTGTTTATGCATCGGAAAGGGAAGCCATATTATATGTTCTCTACATGATTGTTGTCTTTTAATGTTTTCATTACATCTCCTTTTATTCATTACTTTTCTTGAAGGAGCAATTACACACTCAGGAGCAAGAGAGCTTCTTTATACACATTTGCTTTTCATCATTCTCTTCCAAATACTTTCTAATTCTGTAGTGTCCTTCAAGATAAAACAATCAATGAAATACTCAACATTTTAAGTAGATTTGGCTTTTACATAATGTCATTATTCATTTCCATATAGTTTAAACTATATGGAGGTCTGGTGAAATGCTTAAATTTTTTTAGAATTTTATACTTCTCTTGGAGGTATTTCAAGGAATAGTTTGACTTTTACCTACTGTTTTGAATTTTTTGTTGTCAAGTGTTAGAATGAGTAAACATAGTAAGTTCTCTTAAATAGTCTCTTATACTTACCTGAATATAAAGGATCTGAGAAGCAGAAATATATTTTTGTAATTTGAGGAGAGAGATGTAAAGCACCACTGGTCTCTTGTGCATCATTTATATGAAAATCCAAAATATGTGTTAGAAACTCTTACTGTGTTGTATGTTTTCTGTATTTAAAGGTCAAATGTGGTTGTTTATAGGAAAACACTAATACAAACAATGTTTTCACAATTTTCTTCCAGGGTTCTAGATTTTATGAAAATGAACTTAAAAAAGATCAGCAAGTTAACCAACGTATTGAAAAAATGATGCAGCTAAAAGAGAAGATTACAACCCAACAGCTCTTGAAAGCACAGCTGCAGGTACTAGTCTTTTAAAGACTTTTTGGATTAAATAGTGAATGATAAACATTTTGGTGTGTTCTAGTTTATAGCATTAAATTCCAGTGATAACCACAATGTTAACTACCCTTTTGATGTCAGTCGTTTGAGTAAAAGTGCACAAGATTTTGATGATGTAATCTTAATTAAAACTTGCTAGAAGAATAGATTGTAAAATCACTCCAACATGTTCTCAAAATGAGTAAAATGAAGCAAAATAATTCCTATTCTAAGTTTGATCTAAGGGATGTCATTATGGTTTATGTAAACATTTTCTAAATATCTTGTTACTATTTATCATATCATTCTTGGGTTTACTTTCTGTTTTTATAATATATGTATATTTGTCTTCAGTGGTCTGCAATGGGATGAGGGGGCTCACAGTTGTCAACTCTTCTGGATAAACTATTATGCTAATTAATGAAAAATCATCTTGGCAAGCAGTCATAAGAAACACAAGTGTCCTGCACTAGAAATACAAAGAGGCTATTTCTCTTCTGAAATGCTAATGATAATAGTATCCAAAGTATCACTGTGTGTGAAAGGTTGTTAAAACAACCGCACCCAGGCTGCACATGAAGCACTTAGGCACAACAGAATTAAAGTTGCTTGTAGGCGCTTAATTCCTTTCCTTTTTCATTTTTACTGTGATTCAATCTTTAATTACATGATTGCTTGCTATTTTTTCTTAACAGTATTCCTACTTCATTCACTGCACAATGCAGACAGTGTAAATATTATTCAATATTTACTGTGGTCCTCATTGTTCTGTAGGTGGCCCTGAGCTTTGTTTGTTGTACACGAGTCTAATCCAGCTTTGAATGCAGAATTACAGACTTCCTCATAGACTCTTCTGTGTTGTACAGCACATAGTGTGAATTCTTTATCCTTGCAATGCTCCAGTAAAGTAGACTATACTTTTGTTTTGTAGGTGAGGAGCTGAAGCACATTAAGATTAAACACATCTATAAATTTTGAATGCTATTGTGAGGTTTATAGGTCCTGAGCTTTAGTGTACAATCTTTTTTTATTCATTGCAGATTTGCAAATCATTTCTGTGAATTAGATGCCAGTGTCTCAAATTTGCGTCTTGCAATTATCCAATACCTCTGAAAAGTTTGTTACAAGCCTGTATGCCTTAACTGGTTTTTGTTAAAGATTAACTTTAATCAGTTATGTCTCTGCTTGTCCTTTTTTTCTTTTTTATTTTTGTTTGTTTGTTTGTTTTTGGTTTTTGTTTCCTGGGGTAGCTTTTAAGTAATTTAATTACGAAAAAATACTTCAATTTTCATCCTTCCTTTACCACAGAACTTTTCATTTTACAGAGAACAGTCGCTTGCTTATAAAGTGGATGACATGAATGACACAGATCCTGTAAAAATAGTGTATGGTTATGTAATTGAAGAATATATAGTGCATATAGTGAAAGACAAAAATTTGAATTGCTTTGACTACCCTCATGCTATCTCTTTTTGAACTTGATTCTTTGATCTTGCAACATAATGTTATTTTCTTTTACTGTTTTGTATGAAAATTGCTTTCTATAGAAGAAGAAAAAACCTTAAAAAAATAGATATGTTCTTTCATATGGGTCTTAGTGCGACCAGTTTCAAACCCCATGTTTGAAATCTTTATGCCACTTGTTCAAATAGCAGTCATCTTGATTTCCAATGGAGTAAAACTGCTAAGTCAGCTGCCACACTGCATGAGAGCTGTCAATAGAGGAGGATAACATGCACACTTTTTTGCTGGTTAATTTTAGATCTTTGCTGCTATAGAAACATTTTGAAATCTTGGATTTTTGTTCCATCCTCTGTAAAGAGATAAGCTCTGATTCATGATTGCTGTTGCCTTCATCACAAGTTTTGACCCTTTTGCGCTGTCTTCTGCTGACTTAATTTATACTAATCATAATTTTCCTCTTCTTGTCCCATGTTACCATCAGTCCTCTTTCCAAATCAGCCCTTGTCTATGCCCCCAGAGTCCCCATTGAAGTCCCCAGTCTCCTCACCCAGACACTCTTTTATCTGTTTGTGATACCCAAAATGCCTCCCCCTTTTCCTGTCACTTACCCACTAGCTACTCCTTCCTAGACCATTATCTCCACCTTTAACTTCACAAGTCTTGTTTTTCTTACTTTGTTTTCTTAACATGTGCTGTGTGTTGTTTAATCAGCTTCTCTTGGTCTTTATATGTAGATATAGTCAGCTCTCATTATCTTTTTTTCTTCTTTGTTGTTATTGTCTATCAAGTTCTTTATCTCTTCTTTTTAATACTACCTTCTGATATACCATGAGATACTATCTTGTAAAATTTGTAAGTGGGAGGTACTCTGGAATTACAAAGGTATCTAAATATACACTTCTATCAAAGCTGCAAGATCTCATCTTCAGATCAAGTCTTGTTTCTACATTGGTTACAGGCTCAGATACAGCTTCCTAAGCTCTGGCAGTTGATGTAAATGCTGTAAAGTAAAAACAAACAAACAAACCTCCACATACTGGGTTTGTTCCTTAGAAGACTCTTTTTGCAGAAGAGCACTTACCACCATTGATTTTGCAAATACAGGAGATAAGAAAGTACATGTAGATCTTCTTAAGACTGCCATTTCTGTGTACAAATATTTATTTCGGGTTTTATGTGTTTGTTTTAAATATTCTTAAATGTCAAAGGTAGTTTGAAGTTCTAAGGAATGACATTGTCCTCTTCTAAGGATAACTATGTACTGTACGGTATCATGTAACTCTTAATTTTTGAAAACTTTTCTGTAGCAGAGTTAGATTATCCTAACAGCCTAGACTGGAATTGCTTGAAATTCTGCAGTCGTTAATAACACTTTAAAAAGTATCCAGCTGCTACCAGATGTGCAAATTGCTCTACTGGCATTTGCTATTTTTATCCATATGCTTTTTATCCCAGATGTTTAAGCTGTAAATAGTTACTGTTGCCTTAAAATGATCACTGTTTGTTATTGCTTCATCTTGTCAGATGCTCTTGCAAATGTAAAAGAGATTTTGAATAAACTTCTCTGTCTGACAAAAGAATTCAAGATAGAAAACTTGCATTTTGCATTGTGGGATAAGAAAGAATGAGAAGTTACTCTTTAAACTGTGTGAAAGTCATTGTAAGCAAAATTAAACTTCTAATCAGAGTTTTTCCTTTCAGGTTTTGGGTTTTTTGTTTTGGGTTGTTTGTTTTTTTTTTTTGGTGGGCGTTGTTTTTTGTTGTTTGTTTGCTGGGTTTTGATTTTTTTCTGTTGTTGCTTGTTTGTTTTTGTCTTTTGTTTGTTTGGGTTTTTTTTTCTATCTTAGCAATTAAAAAAAAAAAACAAAACCACAAAACCTTAGTATTTCTTTTTATCATCAAAGGAAAATTGAAAGCAGCTTTTCAAACCTAGTCAACCTGGCTTGCTTCTAAGGAACTATTCTGTAACTTTCATTATCTTACTAAGGAAATATTTGTTAGGTGCCCAGAATTCTCAGAGTATGTCTGGGTATGGGGTTTTTTTTAATATTACTTTTATCCATTGTTTTTGCTGAAGAGTTACCTTTTTGTATTTCTGATTAGCTGAATGTAATTGTACTTCATTCTTTAAATGTATATGCTAGCCAATCATGAAGAATCATGTTAGAAATACATTTGGGGAGGAAAAAAAACCAAACAAAAATAAGTTTATTGTAAATTACTAGTTCTTTATAGTAATTAGAGGAGTAATTGACAGTATTAATTAACTGAGTCATCTGAATTTGAGAGTAACCTGAAAATTACCTGTAAAACATATTTTGAGCCCTTGCTGAATTAGTAGTGTAATGAAAATAATGTAAATTCTGACTTTTTTGTTGTTCTTGGTTTTGTCCGAATGGCTTTTCCCTTGTGTTTTTAATTTGTGTAAACCAATTTTTGCAGCCTCAGGGAGCATACTGTGCTCTTCTGTATGGAATAGCCTAGTTTGAGGCCTCATTCTAGCCTTTCATCCCTCAAATCAGCTTGGAAGAACACAGAGAAAAGACTTTGTAAATTATTACTCAGCAATTTAGATAGAACATTTATAGCCACTTGCCTTGGTTCAAGTGACTTCAGCTTCAAAGGTGACATTTTGGATAAGTTTTTTGGTTTTTATTAAACAGCTCTGTCAAATGGAGAAAGAGAGTAACTGTCTTCAAGTAACCATGCAAATTGTACATAAATGCTCCCCTAGAACCATTAACCCATTGCAATCAATCCTGACACATTTCTGTAATGGTACCTTGATGTCATGAATGTGTTTATGTGTCCTTGTGCTTGCAAGAAAAGTGAAACTTCACTTCCTTTCCACTAGTTGCACTTCATGAGATCTGTTATTCTATTTATTGGTTTTTGTCTAGGAGAAGCAACCTTTTGATGTGTGACTAGAGGTTAGCATAGTCATTATTGTGGTGAGATAATTATAGTTCAATAGTACTTCCATTTCTTTTTTATGACTTAATGATTTCTCTTTTGGCTTCTAGAATAATGTGTGGTACTGCCAACATAGTCATCTTAAATCAGTAGACTTGAAAAGTCACCTGTCAAATAATGTGCTTGTGTTCTGGTGACACAGTTCATACCTCATTCATAGTTGAAAGATACGTCAAAACCAAGCTTTTGGTAAAAATGCAAGCAAATTAAGCACAGTGCTTGGCCTCCACCTCACAACACCATGGAGCCGATGAAGCAGGGGTACTGCTTACAGTCCACTACTAGATGATACAACTCTTGGAGTGAAGCACACTTTCTGTGTGTGGACTTTCCTTTAAAAGTCATCTTGCAGTTTTGCTAGCAATCCAGCCTTATATGATGTGGATTCCTGTAACAAATGTTAATCCTTTCATAAAATCCCTCAACATCAGCTTAGTAGTAAATGAACCTCTTTGTTTGAGACCCTTATTTCTGACAGGACAAAATAGACAGATCTGCCTTCTGAGCTGTTGGTCTTCTCTGTATTTGTTTAGACCAGTGTGATAGCTTCATCTGGGGGTGATGGAACTACTCTAATAGCATGTTTTGAGATTTTTAAAGAACTTGTAGCTAAAACTGCATGTTCAGTGGTCTTACAAAGCTTCTGTCTGAATCAGATGATATATCTTTTTTTTTTTTTCCCAACATAGGTGGGTTTTTGTTGTTTGTTGAGTTGTTTCTTTTTTTTCATTGGGTTTTGGGGGAGTGTGTTTCTACCATTTACTGCAGAAGTTTTCTCTCTGAGAGCAACTTCCATCAGAAACTTTAGTTTGTTTTTTATTGGTGCTGCTTTGGGTGTGTTTGGGATTGTGTTTTTTTTTAACTAAATGACAGATGCTTTTGAGTTTTCAGCATCATTGGTACTGTTGCACTTCTTCCATGTAAATAGTTTTTCCGTTGTTGCTTTGTTCTGTTCAGGTGGACAGACTTGTGACAGAACTGGAACAGAGTCGTAACCTTAGCAATACAATTGTACACATTGACATGGATGCCTTCTATGCAGCTGTGGAAATGAGAGACCATCCAGAGCTGAAGGAAAAGCCTATAGCTGTGGGTTCAATGAGCATGTTGGTAAGGCCCAGTGTCAAGCTAATACAGAAATCAGTTAAAGCCTAATAAACCATACAATAATAACAATGTAACAATCACACTATTGTATTGGGAATTTTTATAAGTGTGGAAAAAATAATAGAGGAAATGTCTGTTCTTAGAGTAGATCATGTAAACTGGATTTATTTTTTCACTAGAAAATGTACTGATGAAAGTTTAAAGGATATAAACACATTAAATGGCAGGTGGCATGAGAAAGACATGTAAACTCGCAGCCTTGTTACTCTTTTCTATGTGGAGATGTGTGAACTTGATTATTTAGCACTAAACTTCACAAAAAACTTGATTACTGAACACTAAACTTATTTAATCTCTCCTAAGTCCACCTCGAATTACCATGCTAGGAGATTTGGTGTTCGTGCAGCCATGCCTGGATTTATTGCCAAAAAGCTATGTCCACATCTAACTATAGTACCATTAAACTTTGAAAAATACGGCCAAGTGAGTAAAGAGGTAAGTCTGAAAGTGCTTTCTAATGTAAAGACAGGGTGCTCTATCAATACATCCGTTCTAGATGAGATGAGAAGTGGTTGTTTAAATACTAAATTCTTCACTGATGTGGCTTTGAGCATAGATTAAATAAAACATTGGTGCTTTTGGGAAAGGAGATGAAAAAACATTGTGTTCACCCATCTTGCCATTTTAATGAAGTCAGTAGTGATGCTGATAAGAGATTTTCAAAACTGTGTAGTGAGCTAGTGATACCACCTGGGCCTTATTATTCTGAAAACTTCAGAACCATGGAGCATAACCTAATTGCTAGGAAGATGCAATTTCCTAGAAAACATGGAGACAATTCATACACTGCATAATCATTTTGAATCCTAGTTACAGAAGGGAGAAGCAAAGAGCATTAGTGAGCTCTGAATGCATATTCACTTGTTTTAGGAGAAGGGACTTAAAATAAAACCCAAAAAGTTAGGGAGAAAAGAAATCACATTTTGCTTTAACACAAGTAATATTACTTAGTGCCAGGAGAATTATTTAGGATACCCAAAATTGTGGTTAAAAAAAAAAAAAAAAAAAAAGAAAAAGTTCTTTTATAGATCATAAATCAAACTGCTACATGGCACAGGTCTCCTGACTTCAATAACATTATGCCAAAATTTATTTTTTTATTATTATGAAGCCTCAATTTCTTCACATAGATAATGTAAGCTAATTACTAATTTTTATCTTACTTGATTTTTCTCACTTCTGTTGTAAAAAAGCATACATAAATATGAGTATTTCAGAATGAGTTCGAACCTGTTAAGGATCTTGAACTTTATGATATGCATTTCATTTGTTGTTTAATGGGGTAAATAAAGTGTTAAAGGTTCAGGGTTATTTTGTCTTTTAGTTATGTTTTTCTCTTGGGATTTGGATTGAATATATTGACATTTATTTCACTTTGTCACTAAAAGTTGAGCAGTGAATTTTATCCTTAATCAGTTTCGGAACGATGAAGTGTATGTGAACTGATGTGATACCTAAAAGTTTAACCAAAACTGATAAACATGATGGAGTCAGATTTTCCACCTTGTTGAAAAAAAAAAGAGGGGAGGGGAAAAGTGTAGAAAGGGTAGAGATTTTATTTTGACCATTTAATTTATTATGTTGCCTTTTGTGAAAATGCACTTATCACTAAAGATTTTTCCAACAAGATTTGCCTGTGGCATTACACAAAACATTGGCTATAACTTAAGTTAGAATGTAATTTTAAACACAGGTTGGGTTTTTTAACCTTTGCGTATGTAATCTCTGACACAATGCAAGGTGTGTCAACTCGTGTTTTGCTGAGTTCCCAGGTCCCCAGAGTTCTGTTCAGGTGATTACTGCAGTGTCTGTTAACCTAATGCCTGTGGAGTGCTTACACACTGATCTTAATGACATCTGCAGTAACATACAGTGCTCACAATCTGTTCACCTCTCAGTAGTGGTCAGCTCGTGAGAAGCAGTACTATAATTTAATGGTATCAATAAATAATTTGTTCTATAAATATATTTAATATTCATTGGTCATCTTGAAGTTTCAGAGTAATTTGTTCACGTAATTGTGTGTCAAGATCTTCTCTTACAGCAACACGGCTTTAAACTTTTAACTGTGTGTTTATCAAGGTTAGAGAAATACTGGCCGAATATGATCCAAATTTTATGCCCATGGGCCTAGATGAAGCCTACCTGAACATAACAGAGCACTTGGAAGAAAGACTGAACTGGCCTGAACATAAGAGAAGATTCTTTTTTAACACAGAAAGCACATCAGGAAAAGGTAAGCAAATTACTCTCTTTTCATGCATTTATCTGACACTGAAGAGATAAACAGTTTCTTTTAGGGATCCTTGGCAGAACAATGATGGCACTAAGTCATACTTAGAATTTCAGCTTTATTTTCTTAACAGGAAATTATGATCAGTGTAGCACAGAATTTATTATTAGAATAGCACAGGATTTCTACAAGCAGAATCAATGTGGTAGTATCTATAAGTAGCATCATGCAGAATTCACAATACAATTTTATGATTTCTTACCACTCGATACAGAATTTATAATACAACTTAACTTGTAATTTCTAATCACCCAGACCCTCTGCAGATTGGGCCAAATCTTAATACATGGTTTTCTGTGTGACCATAACAATCATAACTAGAGACAAAATTAGTATGGAAGAATATGAATCAGTCTCACAGTCCTTAGAGGAAGCAGACAATGGTGGAGGTGACCCTGGCTTCTGGTGGATCCTGGTCTCACTGTCCAGCAGCAGTTGTGGTCCAAGTTCCGTGTTAGGAGTTGAAACTGCTTGGTTCTAGAGACAGTGCTCTGGGTGTGTTACGCTTCCCAGTTCTGTGGTGGGGTCATCAACTACACCAGGTCAGCTGGGTGCCTGGGACCTTCCAGGATGGTAAGGGAGGGAGACTGGTCTGGTGCCCAGGAACCTGAAGGCTGGTGGGGAGGGGAAGAAATCTGTTTGGGTTGTCTACTCACTGCACAGGACCTTCAAGGCCTGATAATGAAGGGAAAGGAAGCAAATATGTGTCCTGCTCAATCCCAGGGAATGGCCGCTTGGCTTATGAAATGGCGTTAGTTATGCTAACCACACTAGCAGGGTTTGGGAGCAGGGGGTACCAGCCACACATGCATATAACGTAAGCTTCAGATAAGCTACACACGTTGAAAGTATAGATACTTAAGTCCTTGCATAATACATCTTCCCATATACTTTCTACCTTGGATTTGTTAGTTTACTTGTTAACTTCCCCACCTACTCACCCGTGCATAAAAGGTATGCTGCTAATGATTTGGACTTGGATGATTTTTACTTTTTTGAGTAAAATGTGAAAAGTGGTACCAGGCTTACTAAACCTGATGTCATGTTTTAGGTGTGTATTTTTTAACACAATAATTTTCTAAATAAGTAGTAATAATCTTACAACGTGAGGAGGTATAGAACAAATAAACATACTGTTCTAAAGATTATTTGTATTTTGCAAAGGTGTCTCCTAAGATACTATAGTGAGTCCTGTAGATCAGAAACATGAGAAATAGTCTGCAAAGACTATGTGTGTAAGCTCTAGTTACATGATTATTTTACAAGACTAAAAATGTATAAAGTAATGAGCAACATAGCAGTTGCAGTAATCCTTAGGATATGACTGGATTTCACTTGGCTGTAGAAGATGGAGTTGGAGCCACATCCACAACTGTACCCAGCTGGGAATAATAAAAAAGGAGGAGTCATACAAATGGTTTATTTATGCAGAAACTGGAACATTTGTATTATCAGCATTCAAAAATTATCTGAATAGCCATTCAGAGGGTAATCAAGGATATACTATTATTGAAAAGCCTTGACACAATAGGAAGTGTAGTCACTGATGTGTAGTCATGTGCCTCTTCATATTTCTCTGACATATTTGTTCTTCTGAAACATAAGCAAGCACTTGGAATGTGAAACTGTGATAGTAAAGTGTATAGTCAGAGCTGCTAACATTACTTGTTCTACCATGTCTGCAGATGAAAACGAGCAGCTTACGAGACTGCTGGTTGTAGAACCACAGAGTCCAGAATGCTAATTTTCATTGGAGAATATTGAAAAAACCTCTCACAAAAATTTTTATTTCCACAAAATAAAATTAAAAAAAAAAAAAAATCTGGCCTTTATTCAAATAGAAAACAAAAATAATGCCAAAATGTTGATGTTTTTCTGCTGCTACAGCAACAGGCCTTGAAAACTTGTTGCTTTTCTGGAAGGTATGTCCAGTCTTCTAGCCAATTCTTCCCATTTCAGCCATGCTGAAATCATATTAGGAATGAAGCAGTTATGACTCTCTGTTCTTCAATGCAATTGCTTTGGCAATTTATTTATTTTTCCCAAACAGAAAAAAAGTAAAACTGCTAATGAACTCTCTTGAGCCACTGCAGAAGGAAATCAATTATGTATGTGTTTTATATGGATTGACTAATTGTTTGTGTTTCTGCCAAACACAGATAAAGATGACATGTCTGCCAAATCTAATGAAGGTGCATACTCTTCTTCTCCGGTACCGTTTGAAGAAAACACAGCTCTGATGGATGAGCATCCTAAACAAGAAGATCAATCAGTGGAAAATTCATTTGTATTTGGAACATCTGCAGAGGAAGTTGTGAGGGAAATTCGCTTTAGGATTGAGCAGAAAACTCAGCTGACTGCTAGTGCAGGTATTCAGACACAGAGGAAAATTAGTACTGTTTTGTATTTCCACAATATCTTCTACTCTAATTTCAGAGAGCATTAATTAGGAAATTAGCATTGCCACAGCATTCTGGTGATGCAAAAAAATAATGCTGTCTTTGCAAGTCTGCAAAAACTCTGCCTTTCAAGTGTTTCAAGAGATGTTATGGCTATCAAAGCCACTCCTGGTTTTTTGTCTGTTCTGGTTTTTTTGTTTGTTTGTTTTTGTTTGGTTGGGGTTTTTTTAGTCATAGAAACAGTTATTTCGTCTTTTCCCTTATTTCTTCTTGTAGTATGGAAGAACAACCAGTACATTCAAGAGCTAATCTTAGCACTGGTGGTTGTTGTTTTAGTGCTTCCTGTAAATTGTTTTTGTAAGCCAGTAATCATAGTGAAATCTGTCACTGGTTGCTAAATTGCTCTTAGTTTGAATAGTAGATCCATACTTTTAAGTATTTCTGACAGCTCCCCACGCTGTTCCTTGCTTAAGGCAATATCAAAGTTCATTTGAAAGTTAATTCTCAGAGTTAGTTCAACAAATATGTGTTGGAAGTTAATAAACTATTCACTAGCTTTTTAATATTTACTGTTTGTGTTTTATATCTTTTGACTTCAGGCAGCCTACCTGTAAATCTCTACTGTTTTGATAATGATCTGGATTAGGTCACTAAAAAAAAGTGTATGTCCCTAGCCACTTAGTTTGGATGGCATCCATACTGTTAACCAGGTCAGTGAGGCATCAGGGAGTGCTGAGCTTTATGAAACACACACAGAAGGCCAGGGAAGTGTTGAGTGTAAGCAGGGGTAAAGGAACAGCTAGTAGAAAGGAGACACACACACTCCCCCCCCCCCCCTCCTGCCCCCCATGTATGTTATGTCATGAGCGGTAGCAAAATAAAAATTTTCCTTTACTGAAATTTTGTATTCCTAAGGATAAGTTAAGGTTTAGAAAACAGACATAGCTTTTCTAAGTGCGTCAGGGATTTCAAGCCTGAAAATGAAAGATAGAAGGCTTATTGAAATAATAGTGATAATCAATAAGAAATAGAATTGCTTCTACCATCTTGTATACATTAGATCGGTGAGAAAATAAAAATTTAGATCACTAGGCTTGTAGCACAGAATAATTCTATTTTTCTTGCTAAAACAATTCCAGAGTTCATTTGTAAAAGCAGTTACTTTTATAGAAAAGAGCAATCCCTCCTCATCCCTACAAGTGTCACTGAAATACATACATATTTCTAAGTGACTACATAGCCAAAAAAAGACTTTAATTTGGTACAGTATGTAAAAATTAATTTAGTCTTTTCGCTGAAATACAAGGAAGAAATATCTTAAGAGTTCATTGTAAATACTGTTGTAAGCGTTTCCGTTTGTCTTACCATTATCACCATCATAAAGTCATTCAAACATGTAATTGATGTTATTTTTAAACACTTATTTAACCCCTGATGACTGATTAGCACATGCTGTGTTACCCTGACTATCTTAAAATAGTAGGTACACTTTATCTGGTGCATCCGTTATGCTCAATCTGCCACATATATTTGTGTTCTCACACGTCTATTACAAAATGTTTTTGCCGAATTGTAGCAAATATGGTTATCAATATTGCTTATGTTTAGTCTTTGCCAAATGTGTAGGCTACTTGTATGCTTTTAAAATTTATACAGTAGAAATTAGACTTCTTGTATTTTTTTTTTTATTCTTTGCTTTGTTGGTTGTTTTTTTTTTTTTTAAGGAATAGCACCAAATACCATGTTAGCAAAAATGTGCAGTGATTGTAATAAACCTAATGGGCAATGCAGAATTGCTCCTGAGAGACAAGCAGTGCTAGACTTCCTAAAAGATTTGCCCATTAGAAAGGTAAGAGATACCATAATTTTTACTATGCAATCATATTATGTTTGTTATGTTCTAAAAGCAAGATTTCTCTTGAAGAAATATACTTTTCTAGGTAATTTGCCCAGCTGTGTTTGCTTTTGATATTTGATCTATAAATGGGAAGTTTCCAACATAATGATACTTACTCTTCTGCAGGTGCCAGGTATAGGAAAAGTAACAGAGAAGATGTTAAAAGCCCTTGGAATTGTGACTTGCTCAGAACTTTACCAGCAGAGGGCACTGCTTTCTCTTCTTTTTTCAGAAGCATCTTGGCGTAATTTCTTGGATATTTCCCTTGGTTTGGGTTCAACACATTTGGAAAAGTATGTTTTGAGTTGTTTTTTTTCCGCCTGCATTTACATTTTTCTAAGTTTTTGCTTGCTCATGCTACATGCTATGTATTTTAAGACATATTTTATTGACAAATATATATCATGATAATTTGGCTTGTTTAATACATTTTTAAAGATCTCTGATACTTGTTTTTGTTATACTTGTGGCTAAGATACACAAAACAGACAAACATTAAAAAGGAAAATTTTGTACAGCCGTGTCTAACATATAAAATCCAAAAAGACTGTCAGAAAAGTTGTGCATAATTATATCAAGTCAGTATGACTCAGGATAACCTCATAATTACTAAAACAACTAAAGAGAAATGAGTTATCCTAAGCAGAGGTGTTCAGTCCTGTTTATTCCATAAAACCACTACACATACAGTTTTTATTACTGTAATATGATTGTAATGAAAATACCATCGTTAGCTGATCTTCTCTCGTGGTAAATTCTCATATTTCTAATGAAAGTCAATGAAGTTTCTCTGTCCTTTATCATGTTTATGTACATATTTGTAATACCAACTTGTGAATTTTCTGGAATAGAACTGGAGATTTTTATATCCTTCATGCCTACTCCTTTAAGGATCATACTACTTTAATGGCTTTTTAGCCTCCTGTTTCGGAGAGGAGAAATCACTCTTACTAGTGAATCATTCTTTTCAGTAATATATGTCATATCTAAGCCTGTCCTGGATACAAAAATGGAACACTTGTTCTTAAAAAATAAACCCAAACATAGCATTTTGTTGTATGTGTAACCAAGAGTCTTTATTTAGGATTGAGTCCTTTCTTTTAAATATTCCTTCCTTAAATATCTTTTTGCCCTTCCCAAAGTGCTGAAATTCTATTTAAAAATGGCTTGTTCCAAAGTGTCTTATGTACTTTTGAAACACCTGTTCTGTATTATTTGTTACCTCTGTGAGAGTAATATATCTTCCATTTTTTTCAATTTGACTACAAATAATATATACAGTTAGTAGTTCGTGGGACAGTAATTTACCAGCTCAAATCTTTGTGGTATTTTTTATTTCTCTGTTCAGAAGTATCTTGACTTGAAAAAAAAAATATGCAGCAACATTGACTTTGTGACGGTGACTTGATAAAAGATAAAATATGGTTTTCCAAATGCTTGCATTAAGAAAATGCAACCTCAAATAGTCCTTTAATAATTGGTTCACTCTCCCCTTATTCACCTTCTTTAGATGTTATACAGTCTGGGAAATTTCCTAGTACATTAAGACTAAAAAAAAAAAGGAGCATTTCAAAAGTGAAGGTTCTCATTGTGAAGAGGAACACATTTTTAATGGTGTTGTGTAAGAAATTTATTTCTTCATTTTGTTTTATTAGCACCAACTTGATTTCAGTGATTTTTAGTGGGGTGAAAACAAGCCCTTAATATACCAACACCTGAGTCATCAGTAAATGGTTTATCTCACAGTCACTGATTTGATTACCTTCTTTTAGGAAAACAGGAGGATACCAAATTTGTTATTTCCAATACTTAAAAGCAGAAGAAGGACCTAAACCAAAATGCTCTGAGAAACTCATATGCAGAAGAGCTGATAAAGGATGCTCTCAAAAGTAAAAGAAAAAAACAAACAAAGCCTTAACACATCTCCTTTAATATGAACAATAATTTAGACAAAGCAAACTAATTCCTCAGATAAACAAATATTCAAATATACATAGTATGTTCAAGATTTTAATAGCAGTGTTTCACAGTTACAGCTAGGTGAGACAGCGCAGGACTTGTATTTAGTTTTGTTTTTAAATAAGACTCCTTCTGATAGGGGAGTTCTTTCAGACTTTTCATGGGTTTTTTTTACAAACTCTTCATTGTTGTCTATGGCTGATCTGTCTTTATTTCACCTACAGTAGTTTAAGGTTTTGGGTTTTTTTTTAATCTCCATTTTGCACTTGTTTAAACTTGATGTATAGGATTTGTGTTAAAAATTAACATCCATAGAAGAGACTGCTGTTAGTTAATGCAGCATGACTGGTTGAGTGGGAGTTACTGGAAAAGATAACAGTTGTAGATAAAGGA
>JAAGNO010001802.1:23428-43829 GCA_033439905.1 Ceryle rudis
TTTTTTTTCTTTTTTTTTTTTTCTTTTTTTTTCGTTTTTTCTTTTTAATGAATGAGGATCATATCTTTTCAGGAGAAGTTCTTAAAAAATTCTGTATGCTCAGACTTTGAAATTTTGTAGATGCTGTTACTGTATTTCTCTCCTAATATAGAACTTTAACCAGAATTATTTAAAAAAAAAAATAATAATTCCCTTCTTCCTTTAGTCAAGAAGAATATCTGAGACATTTTAATGCTCCTTTGTAATTAATGCAGATGACTATGTATGTATGAGGAGCAGGTATGTACGCTTTTATGTGTGCATGTCCACATGCTTGAAAAAGAGATATAGGATTAGATATCCACTGGCTCCTCAGCATGGGTAGGCCTGCATGCATCACTAGTCTAGCTCCCAACAGAATCCTCACTAAAGTGACGGAAATTGGACTACAACAGGAGAAAATTACTACAGTCATTTCAGCAGAGCTGCCCATAATTTAAAGGGAAAGTTTATTTACATAGTATATGCTTGCACTTGTCTCAAAGGGGGTTTTTTGTGTACTACTGTATGTTTTAAGGACAGAAATATTTCATTAATTTTGCAAAGAATTAGTAGAATGAAACTGAATGAATGTACTGGAAGAAATCTTTATAAATAATTGAAAAATTCATAGAGAATAATTCACAGAATGATGACAGATAATAAACAGAATAACCCAAAATTATTCAGAATAATTGATTGTTACTCCATGAATAAGGTTGTTGTACAAAGAACCTATACTGAAAAACTACCATAGAGGCAGTACTTTTGCTATCAGGATCAGTTAGGAACTATTTCATTAAATCAAGAGAAAAAAAAAACCCAGCCTGATACAAATTAACACACTGTAGAATAAGGTTTTAGAGATCATTGGCAGTTCCTCAGTCTGGGACTTAATGACGTGATATTGTTTCTCTGAGTATATATTTTTCACCATATTCCTTTTTTCCCTGCTTCTGGAGGTAAATGCTTTAGAAGCAGGAGCTTGTTTCATGTGCGTTTTGACTCCATGATTGTTTGCTCTGTCAGGCAGAAATTATTTATAAATAAACAGCTGAGTCCTTGGTTATGGTTCAGGAATATTTAGACAGTCACAGCTACAGAGAGTGAAGAAAACTCATCTTTGCTAGTGTTCTGTTCTCAAAAGTGTTCTGCTCTCAAAACTGTGTCTGAGTTGTTCAGGCCTGTTTAAAAAAAAAAAATCTGCTTTAAATTACTCAAGCTACATGTGTCCTTCAGGGCTAAAACACCAGCTTTGTGTTGGGCAATGCTGTCTGTATTCCTTTTGCATTGGTCACCTCTCTTACCTTGGCAGAAATAAGTGTAATATGAAGATTAGCTCAATCACTAGAGAATTTAGTTATGCTGGCTGCCCAGTCAGGTTGTCAACAGGAAGGCAACGATATATGCACAACCCATGCACAGCCTCCAGAGTCAGTTGGATGATTTCTATTTCCATAATGCAATGCTGTGCTGCTTCCTTGCATTGATATCTTCTTACGGTAAAGTTCTTCAAACTAAATTGTCAGAATTTCTCAAAAGGAAAGCATTACTGGTGTCAAGTAACTGTCTAAAAAGACAAAACAAGACCATAAGGAGTGAGTAATGAAAGCTCATCACTAGGATATGTGAAATTCAAGTTCATGTTTGAAACTATTTCTGCATTACTGATCAGCTAATAACATAATGTCTTTCAAGTACTTGTGTTAATAAAGACCCTGAGGATGTAAACAAAAGAAATTATGCCTTTTCTTTTGCCCAAGAGAGGCAGGCTTACAAGCAGAACATTTGCAATTCTGTTGAACTACAGGGAAAGAAGGATAAGATCCTTTGTTTTTCATCCTCAGTCTATCTGCTCTTACACCTTGACATTTGCAGTCTTCAGCAACACAAGCATCACAAACATTTAAGCTGAGAGTAATGAAGGTTGCTCATCACTGTATTTTAATTGATATAATTCTCTGGCATGTGCTAAACAAGAGATCAAGAAGCATGATTCATAATGGTGCTTTATATTCCTCTTAATCTGTGAGTTTCTAAAATCACAGGTTATTACTTAACCTAGATCTGGGTCATTTGGCGTTCTTAGTACTAGTAGAATAAACCACCAAAGAAGGATCTTATTCAAGTGTTGTTTGAAACATATCTAGCAAAAGAACATGTTTGACTTTTAAAATACAAAGCAAAGACCATATTCTGTAAAATAAACTACCCCTACCAGAACTTCATCAGCACTATTGGAGTAGCTCTGCTGAAACAGTAAAATTGTGCTGGGTTATATCAGCTGAGACCCTCATCCGTGCTTATTTAGAATCTATTTATGTAGCCTTCCCTCAGACAGAACTCCCATTTAAAAGGCTTATTTATTTCTTCTGACTTAGTTTACTTAATAAGTATAAGAAATATCCTGCCAGTAAGGAGTGCTAGAAGGTTTCAGATAATTGTTATTAGGGAAATTCTCTTTAGCATTGATGACTTTACAGCTTGCCTTTATTTGATAGATATTTATAATAAATTTGCTTTCTCCAATTTTTTTTATTCCATATTTTCACATAGTTATGCTGAACACTTTCTCTAGGGTAGATACCAGAGATGTAACTTGCCAACGCCAATCATTATAATGAATTTGCTTCTCTACTTGTAGAGTTATTCCATCTCCAGAAATATTACACTTCATTTAAATTGTGCCCATTGAAAACATGCATTTTAGCTCAAGGACCCAGAGGTGTTAT
This sequence comes from Ceryle rudis, assembly GCA_033439905.1. Classification (NCBI taxonomy): domain Eukaryota; kingdom Metazoa; phylum Chordata; class Aves; order Coraciiformes; family Cerylidae; genus Ceryle; species Ceryle rudis. The sequence goes on from JAAGNO010001802.1 coordinate 26,179, forward strand.
TTTTCACCCTCAAATGTGGATCATTAGAATCCCTAATTCCAGTCATTATGACACAAGCAACACTCAACCCTCAGCATGTTAGCAGCAGCATTATTTTTGCAAAGATTCAATTTCAAGCTGTCTGGAATAGTGCTGTTCAGGATGTGCCTAGAATATTCCAGTAAGTATTGCAAAAATATGGATTAGTCAAAATGCACCACGTCCATAGTGAGTTTATGCTTTTTTTTACTGTTAAAAATTGTAAACAACTTTTAATCGTATATATAATTGTGTAGCTCAGTATTTTGAGTCAGAAAATCATGGACTCAACTTTATTTTAGGGGAAAGATCATTAAAAAAATCAAAAATGTCTCTGCTTGTGTTTTAAATATTAGATTAAAATCTCTCAGGGAAAGTACTAGAAACGCTTGGATTCACTAGGATCTGATTTGCCTTTATCTGGATGATACTGGAAATAGGATATTGCAGGTATTTGAAATACCTGATGATCACTAGCAAATCTAATGGAAAGCAGGAAGTTAGGAATGATTAAGGAAGAAATGAAGATGAAATCAAATTACTTTTTATAGTACTGTATAAATCCATAGCTCCTTCACTTTTAATAATGTATGCAGGAGTGGCCATCACATCCAAACTTTATGTAATAAAATGGAAAAAGATGACAGGAAAGTGAATCCAAAGAGTTAAAGCTCAGGTAGTGTACATCTGCAGAGGATGAAATCAACACCCATTCAATTCACTCTTTCAAACTTGTACATATATAAAGGTGTGTAATTAATTTATTTATGACTAATTGTAAGTGTAAAGGAATCTAACATTCATTTAAACAATTTAAAAATTGAAAAATTAACAAGAAGTTGTATACTACTATTAATTTATGAAGTCAGTCTCTGTCATGAGCTAAACATATAACAATGTGGTTTAAATAAACTCCAATAACAAATTTCTTCTGAATTTAATTATAGTAAGTCATCAGAGGAATGGGCACAAAATGTTTATTATGTCTAATACCTTTATTTTAAGGCTCCTAACATGATAAGAAAAAGAGTCAGTACAGTTTCAATAACAGGTCAAGATGTGCCACAGAGCACTTATAAAAATATGGGCATTTGATTTATGCCTTGTATTCTGTTTATTAAATGAAACACACAGAATATATAAATAGTGTGTTTCCTTTTCAGTTGGATCCAAAAGGTCTCAATCCATGTAACAATCACTCAAGTACTAAAATGCCCACTTGGGCCTACTGATGCCTGTTCCCAAAGACAAGCCTGAAGCCTTACAGAAAGGCTTTCTACTGGGCTCAGGGAAAGTTAAGCACCTCAAAATGGTGTACAAAATCTTCAGGAGAGCTAGCTAATATGAAATAATGGGGATAAAAATGTGTCTTTAGCCTTGCCCTGGAAACCACTCAGTCAAAATGTGGGATTCTGTAGTGCAGTGATTGTGGTGTTTGAGACAATCCAAGATCAGTTTCTTGTTCCTGCTTTGACTTCACTTACACAGAAAGTCCCTGAAGATAGGTTTCTATAAGAATTGTATGTTATCAGTTTCTCACCTAATATGAGGCAAAATCATCCTCCACTGTCTCTCTTTCCATCTCTTTGTTTCTGGCTTCATCTTTCTTTCATGTTTCCTTACAGTGTCAAAGTTTCAGCAGGAACAGAGCCCAGATGTTAAGGGGCAGTTGATTTTGGGATACCAGTCAGGCTTTGGAGTGAAATTTGAACAGTCTGTTGAACTCTACAAAAACAAGGTATTTCTGGGCATGTACAGAAGCAGAATTTCAGGAGCCTGAGAAATTTTCAGATAGAAATCTGCATATTCTAGAGTTTAAGTTCCTCAAGGGCTCAGTGCCAGGAGAACAGGGATTTTCAGGATGACAGTTTCAGTTATGAGTATTTAAACCCTGTCCAAAATTTACATTTTATTTTGACTTAGTAAACAAAGGTTGAATCACATCTTCCATAGGGTAAAAACCCATTCAACAGAGTTTGTTTTGGAATTAACTCTTCTGTTTTGAATAGCATTTATTGCTTTGTTATACTTGCCCTCATACAGAAAAGTATAGTGCACCATCTCAGACACCGATAAGGTCCAGAATATCTGTAGCAATACAGTCAGTACAAATATCAGTGTGCTAAATAAAATGCTGCATGATTGCCAGTATTCTGATGAACTTAGGTCAATTCTATGGACATTTCACCATTTTCAGCAAAGGAACCTTTGAGCAAAAGATATTTTTCCTTCCACTAAAGAGTCATTTGTTAATGAAGATATGAAAGAAATAGTAGTTCAAAATCATACATTTGCCTTGATCTGTAGTCTTTTATACATGTGTAATTTATACAGTGTATATTATGTATGGACTTAATATATTTAAGTGTAGTTCAGGTGTTCTTATCTGTGTATGTGTGTGTACATGATGTTTTAGAGCTTACATGTATCTTTTCCTGTCTATCTAGCTACTTATTCTTTCAGTTGATCCTTTTTCTAAGAACTGGTCTTTACAGTGTGATTTACTGAGGACAAAACATTTAAGCAGACAGTAGATTTCCTTCTTTCCCTTCAGGGCAACTGCCTGGAGTGGCTGAATGCTCCTAATCACACAATGCACCATACCAACAGACCATTCTCTCCTTACCCTTTTCAAATTAGAGCTATGTCCTGCCCTGAATTTTAAATGGTGCATCATAATGGTATATTATAATGAAGTAAGCCACCGAACATCTTGTGAAAGTAAGTAGAATTGCCTGTTGGTGTTTGATATGGTCTACCTATTGTTCACCAAAGCAAGCATTGCCTTTAAATTCGTATCCAGAGGCCTAGCATGTAGAAATTCAGGAGTCCACTATTATGAAGGTTACTCTGTGCAGCATGTAGTACTTCTTAGTACATATTCTTATAAATTTCTTGTTTTGTTAAAGAAAACAAACCTGCCCACTGTCATAGATACAGATTTTTTTTTCTAATTTTATAATTGGTGTTATAGATGTGACTTTTTGAATGTATTAATCAATTACTGTTGGGGTTTTGTGCTTACAAATAAAAATCTTGGTAATCATTTAAAATAAAGTTCTTTCCACAATACAATCTCTTAAAATCTGTGCTCATAAAACTCTTATCATATGTCGATCATTGGATTGGGCAGCATTTCAAGTATGGTGAAGGCTTACCTTGTTTAATTTGTTTTATCATCCCAAGTTTTTTTTTGGTTGCTGCTCAGAAGTGAAATATTAATCAATCAGCAAACACAATAAAAATAGTTCTGAAAACAACCTTCAGTAAAAGCTGATATAGAAGCACTGAAGCATGAATAGCCATTTGCACATTAACTTAGTCCATTTAGAGAATGAGTTGCTCAGAAACCCTAGACCATAGCACCAAGAATCAAGCCAACATTATGGTTTGTGGTATAGTTCTTTATTATACTTCTAGAATTGTTTTTAACTGATTATGTTTTTTATACCACTGCGATACAGAACACATCTTTTGCTCATATTAGGTCTTTTACGTGGCATTACTAAAGGAAAAATAAGACTAATTCTGAACGTTACTGAAAATATTATACTGAAAGGTTGAAATTTTGTCATCATGTGGTTTTTTAAACAAGCAAATGACAGTATAGCTGTCTGAGAACAAGATTATTCAGAATCACAAAAATCATAGAATGGTTGAGGTTGGCAGGGACCTCTTGAGATTGACTTGTTCAACCCTTATGCTCAAGAAGGGCCACCTTGAGCAGGCTGCTCATGACCATGTCCAAATAACTTTTGAATGTCTCCAGGGAGGGAGATGCTGCAGCCTCTGTGGGAAACCTGTGCCAGTGTTGATCAACTTCACAGTAAAAAAGTGGTTTATTGTGTTCAGGCAAAATTTTATGTTTGTTTGTGTGTTTGAGCTTGCTCCCATTGCTTCTTATTTAAATGAAAGAAAGCTTACCTATTTTCTCTACCAAAGAATCCTGAAATATGGTCTACAGAATTTGCCTTAATTGCTAGGAGGGGTACAGACCATTTCTAATTGCCTAGCAATTCAAGTTAAAAAAAAAAAGGAGGTTAATAATTAATCTTGTTAAGAAAAAGTTTATTTCTGGGGATCCCTTCATCTGTTTATGAGTTTTAAAAAACTGACATGAGACACTTTCCAGTGTAAGACAGGATAATTCTTACAGGGTTTGCTCTTCAAATAGTGCTCAACTGACAAAATTCCTTAAATGTTTATTTGTACATTTCCCTTCCCAAAACTATCTTCATAAGCATTACTCTAATCAAGTGAACATAGTCACATATGTAATTCATTCATGGATTTGATAGAATTAGCATGCTCTATTTTTCACCAATTAAAAATAACATTTACTCTTGGGAAGAAATTTCACAGCATGGGATTTTTTTTTTCCAGTTCTCTCTAATGCTAGACAATGGTACCTTCAGCTGAGGACATAACTTTGTTTTAGCCAAAATGTCTTTGAGATTAGAATAACTATTATGAAAATCTTACTATATGTGACTACAATGATCCTTTGCTATATTTTCTATGTAATGGAAGTATATCACAGGTATCTAGGATTTCAAAAATGTCTATTTTGCATATTAATATTATATTAGTATTATGCTATAGAATTAGCATATATAGAGGCTTTTACTATATATTAAGACATTTCTAGTCTACTTTCTAAATTTAGACCTAATTACTTCAAAGTAGAACTACTTTGACTTTTTTCCCTCTCGGACTTTTTAGTAAGGTAAAACTGATGTTTCAGTGTAGCACAGAAAAAAAAAAAACCACTATCGGTTTATAGAAAAAATAATCTTACCTCTTTGCTAAATCAGTTATAGGCTTGCTCAAAATATTTTTTTCATAATAATGTTATACAGTATATTCCATTAATATATGATTAATAGGCAGTAAAGTTAGCCCTGTTTTAACCCTCATTGTAACTAGGTTAGTTGTGTCTCAGCTGAGATGGAAGAGAAATAACCTCATAAAGATATTTAAATTTGATGTCCTGTAACATGAATGATTTGTTGACTGAAGGAAAATATGGACTTTCATTACTATTTCCTTCTGGCAGTTTTGCCAAGCTATGTATATTTCAATGGGTGACATTCATACAAAACATGTTTATTGCATGTCGAGGCTTTGTCTGGCAACGAGCCGTTCAGACTCAAAGTGGTGACAAACCATAACCATGCCAGAAGATGTTGCATTAGCAGCATTAGGAAGTGAGCATCTCAGACATGTACAAAAATTGTGGAGGTCATTGTTCCTAGAACTCTATTATGTCAGGAAACCATGTCACATGATCTTATCATAAATACACTAAGCTTGATACCTCCCTCTCATTCTATTACAAAATGTTCTATAAAAACTGGTCCAAAATCTCATTCCTCTTTTAATCATTTTGGGACTAAACATATATATGTTACTTCTTTTTTTTCTCACAGAAAATGTTATACATTAGTGCAGCCTTACTTTTTGCAGGTTTTAAACACATCTTGCATATTTTTATATAGAACATGCATATTTATACATTTATATTGCATATATGTTGCATATTATACATAGATTATATATATTATAGCTAATAGTTTTTTCAGTGTTGATAAGCTTTGTAAAACAAGCTAACTTAGTTGCCTCCTATAAAGATATTCTTCTTTGCTTTGACCGCTTGAGTTGCTCCTTCCTATTCTCATTCCATTTCACGTGCATATTTCCTGAAGTGTGTATGGTATGCCAGATCAACTCTCATCTGTGACTTTTACCCTCTATCTAATTATTTTCACCTCTTCTTTCCCTTTTCTCTTTCAAATGAAGATCAACCTAGTTTTAAAAACTTATTACTCTGTCCTTAAATGATTTGATGTATTTCCTTGACGTAGTTCATTTTATTTTTCTTAGATTTCAAGACTATTAACTACAGATTAATGTCCTGTCCAGTGCTTATCCCTCCTAATTATTCTGCAAAACAATAATGCTAAATATCATTAATATGAGAGAAAACTGATTTCAAAAAGGATAGAATGTATTTTAATATAACCACTCTGCAAGTCTTCAGTTTTCTTGTATAGACTGAGCACAAGTGGATCTGAGAAAATAAGAAGAGCTAGATCAAGCAACCCCTATCAAAATTATTTTTGGTTATGCATATGTTTAAAAATATATGTAAACCAAATGTTTTTCCTTTTTAGTTTTATCTCAAACATCATAGCAATATCATAACAATAGAAGTGTATTAATATTGGAGGGATATTTGGTTATTCCCTAATCTATGGGAAACAAGATAAAATTCAGTTCACACTGAAAACTCACACTTCCTAGTACTCAGCATAAATATAAGCTTTTTATCACCTTTGGAGGAGAAGGAATGTTGTTTGTAGCACTTACCTTTCCACTACCACTAGAAATAATGGAAGATAGAAAAGGATTTAAAAGTCTTTGAATATTATGAGTACACATGAAATATGTTCCTATGAGGAGCTGTTCTGTATAAAACCTTAGTTTAAACTGCATTTTCAAAAAACACTTAGGAAAGCACAAAGACTGCACTATTAAAACTAAATAAAAGTAGAAACAGCAATATTTCTTTACAGCCTGCCTTCAGCCAGCTAGGAGCCACAGTGTCATGGGCAGCGGATTAAAAGTTCATTTGACTTCTACAGGCCAGAGGCACAGTAATTGTGCAATGTCATCTCCTGAAGGTAGAGGTACTTTACCTTCTTTAAAGGTAGAAACAAATGTTCTAGTCCACACCTGCCTGAGTCTATGGGTGAGGCAACAGAACCTCAAGGTCCTTGTTGACAGATGATGGGAACTGTATTGGCTAATCAAAGCGTGATGATAGGAATTACAAATACACAAAAATAGCACTTTGTGAACCACATCCTCTAGTCCTTGGAATCACAGCAAATTGAAAATAAAATTACAAAGGTCTAAAATATTACTTTTAATTCTGCAGTTACTGAAAAAAAAAAGAACTTTGTTTTGCATTATGCCACCTTATCCTCTTCTAAATAATTATTAGATGTTGACTCATGTCTGATTCAGATATAGAGAAATATTCTCAGTGGGTGGTGCACTAGCTTAGGAAATTTTTGCAGTGTTATGGCTTGTCAAGCTTGTATTTTCATTAAAATCTTGATCAAGTTCATTAAAAGAAAAAATAGGATTTAATAATTAAAGATTGAAATATCAAACTCAGCACAAATGTAAGAAAGCAGAAGATGTGTTCGTTTTAGGAAGTAGACAGTGTAAAAGTGACTGCTCATGACTTAGCTTTCTCTGGCCTATCTAGATTCTTGCTGTCAGCCCTCCCAGTCATGGGTTTGGAAATCAATGTTAATATTTAAACATGCCCTTACTATTATTGAAAAAGAATTCAATTATACTTTATAGAACCCAGTACTACATATTTTGAATTCTGGGATTCTTCTCTACCCTCCTGATTCTGCCCTCCATTTAAGTTCAAGCATCAAAATTCCAAAATCAGAATAGTGCACTGACATTTATGTTGAAAACTACAGTTCTCAAGACATGTGCATGGCAGTATTTTCTTTCCTTTTAGTATCACCTTGCAGACTACCTTGATTGGACTGGAACAAAAATCCATTTGACAGCTCTTTGGCATAGCAGAGGGACTGATGAAGTATGTCCTTAAACCTTTCTTCATACAGAGTTTAGATAGCATGAGGCAGTTTAATAGAATTAAAACTAAGGTTTTCTAAGACAATTTTCTGGCCCTTTTTAAGAAAAGAGGTAACATACCATACTACAAGATGAAGTTGTAAGGAAAATATCAATACTATATTTAGTGATACAATTGCACACAATAATGACAAGCTAACAATTTAAAATTTTTAACAAAATAATATCTGCACACATTCTGCATTAATAAAATCAATTTCTTATACTTCCTCCATAATTTTGTTTGGAAATTATCTATCTCTTAACATGAAATTGAATATGAGATTAGTAGCATGAATTAGCAAAATTACATGAATTATTAAGATTAAACTTCTTATTCCTCTCTAAACTGATTCTGTAGGTGACAAATTTAACTTTTCCAAGAAAAATCTCCATCTAAACAGCTAGAAAGAGGACATGAAACTGGATTATACAAAATAGTAGAAAGGTAGCAGAAAAATGTAGAAATATGTTGTATTCTACATGCATTTGTGCAAATGAAGGAGAATGAGACTTTTAAATCTACTTCTATTAAATTTTGTTTCATCTATCATCAGCCTTCTGAGTATTTTCTCTGTCTGGTATTCAAAGGCTGTAAAGACACTTGCATACAGAAGGCTGAAAATGTTAACGAGTATGCTGTTACGATTGTCTTAGTCTCTTGTTTTCAAAAAAGATGCACTGAAAGTAAATGGGATTTTTCTTGGCTTTTTCTCATGGTATGTAATCATGAAAGTAATTTTTCCCAATATATTACTTATCTGTACTAATGACTCTTAATCTTAAATATCAGTGATCCAAATAAGAAGATAATGGGTTTAAAAAAACCAATTATCTAGAAAGCCTCAATTTAAATGGAAGCTGAAGTAAAATTGAAGAACTTATCCTTTTGTACATGAGCAAACTTTTTAAAGCATTACCAAAGAGAGTACTTTCTTACAATGATTTGGCATTTGGTGTGACATAAAGGTGTAGAAAAGGATAGCCTACTCTTTAATCCAGAAGCATAATGTTTTCCAGAGACAAGACAGTTAATGTCAAGTGTTCCTGTACACAGAATTGTTTTCACTAAGATCATGTAGTTTAAAATTAATAATCTCCTTTTAAGCAAATATTGCATATGATAAAGGCATTTTGTAAAAAAAACAAGGAGAAAATATTTCATTGACAGGTATGATGCTTTGACTTGTTGATTAAACTCCTGTTTGGGATGTACATTCCTTCTAGTCTCCATGGGGATCCAGGTAGTTGCTTATTATGTACAGTGCCTAACTACAGAATTAACTTAATTCTAGTGTATTTTGTGTACTTTGGAAGTTATTAAAACAGGTTACTATGGTAATAGCTGTTGAACTCCAGAATAATCAAGATAGTTATAGACTAAATTTGTTTTAACAGTCAGAACTAGGAAGAGCCATTCCTTATTTATTTGTGCACTGCGACAGAGTTGCAAATGACAGAAAGTCAGCCAGCCTTATAATTTTTAACAGGACTCCTGTGAAGAGTGGAAAGTACAGCTTTGCAGGTGTGGTATTGAAATACAGGAAGGACAAGTAGTTTGGTGGTCTCACAGAAAATCTAATGAACTGGGGAATTATTACAAGCCTTGGAATCCCAGACATAAGCATCCAGCACACTGCACTATCCTTTCTCTCATTTAAAGTTTGTGTGTATAAATCCACTGTCTTCAGTTTAAGCACGGGTTGAAATGTTTTATTACTTTTTTTTGTCTGCTAGTGTCTAAAAGTAAAATATTTAATCAATCAAGATATCAAACAAACCCCCAAATCTTGCTGCACTGCCTATAGGTGTCCTAGTAAACTAATCATGGCCAGGGAAGAGGCTGGAACACTTGCACACAAGTAGCAGTATGTGTTAGCAGCACTGACTTAAAGTGTTAACATGGTGCATACAACCTACTGTTCTTTGACTGCACAGTTCCTGTCATTATTTGGCATAGGGACACACAAACTCTCCCAGGCAATATCTATGCATGTATATGTATATGAAACAGTCCTTGCCAGAAGGCAACACAAGACTCCACTCTGTTTTGGAGAGTTTTGACATTTAAATGCAAAGTCAGCCATTGCATTTGACTTCAAGAGCACAGGACAGACCCTGGACTGTTTTATTCATTAAAGTACACATAGACGTTTGGATAAGGAACTCAGAATTTCAAAGTACATTTCTATTCAGGAACTGAAACACATGTTCAGATTAACTTCCAACACTCAAATATGACAAGTTTGGTGTTTGTGCCTCATCTACATGAAGATGCACATATCACAAGTGTAAGGAAATTAAGGAATTTCCAAGAAGGCTGTGATTTAATTGAAAAAGGCCCCCATTGCTAAGGTTTTTGTTGGGAAAGGAAACAAGGAGAATGTGGCATGGAAAACCTCTCCCTTCTCCCGTCCAGTTCACCTCCTGTGGCCCATGACAAGTCTTTGGGCTAATCTCTCTGAATGTACTAGAGCACCAGTGTTTGTGCTCTGTTCAGATTTTAAACAGTCATATTGTGTGTCTTTGTTAAGAGACCTTAAAGAAAATGCATTTAAAGGACCCTCCTACTTAGACGATGTTCAGCAAAGACCTATTGAAAATCAGATCCTTTTAATATGCCACTAAATCTGGACATGCAAAACTTCAGAGATTTTGACTGCAATATAAAACAGTGTGCATGGAAAATCCACTTCATTTGTCTCCTTCCCTTCCTTCCTTCCTTCCTGGTAATTCCAGGACAGAAAAAGCCCTGAAACATAGTGTGTGATTGAGATATAACTTGAGAAAGGGAAAAAAGATCAGGACACGTTTAAAAGAAGACTTCTTGAAAATGATACTGATTAAGATGCAGAACAGTCTGACTATATGCCATTCCTACTCAGGTTACAACTAGATCATACAAAACCAGAATATAGAACAATCCTGAGAATTTCAAAACGCTATATCAAAACACATCTGACAATTCCTTTTCCTGAGATTCTTAGAAAATTTTTCATCTTCTTCTGAACACCGGATTTCTATTTATCAATGAAGAATTTCTAACAAAAATGCAGCTTAAACAATAAAAGGCTACTAGGTACCCTTCACAGATTTACAAACAGAGGCAGATCTTAGAACTGATCAGGTAGTGGATTTCACAAAATCTCTCAAAGTGCTAAATCTGACTTTGTAGATGTACCAGTATTTTCAAACAAAAAGATCATTCAGACTTGGAAATAAGACCCAAAAATCAAATATTGCTATGCTTTTTCTTTCCTTTCCCTGCTGTTGTAGAATAAAAATAAGAACTTAAAAAGACTCTAGATGCTAGTAAGCACTGCCAAAAGCAGCACTGCTTATCAACAGGATGATGTGCATGTTATTCATATGTAAACAGACATCTAAACTCTGTTGCGCCGGCTGCATTCTTGAAGATTTTTTTTGATAGTGTTTTCACAATATTTCAGAGGACTCTGAAATATTTACTCCGCTCTTCAGTGAATAAAATCTTGCTACTCTCTTTAATTTATAAGTAATATTTAAAGTTCAAAAAGAAGGTGACTGACTTGTTTATATCACAAATTTGTCATCATAAAAACCTCTGATTCTTAAGATTAATTTTTCATAGCTGATCTTATTAAAAGAAAGGTAATATTTGTCTGTCTGATGTGGAGTTCAGGAAAGAAAAAAGTTGACTTGTGGGATCAGTACAGTGGTTTAGGACTGGAGGTTACTCACAGCGGCAGTACCTTTTTTATGGGCCTAGGCAAGAATAATGTGGCAGACTTCATTAGTTGCCTGACACCCTTAGAGAGTCTCCATCTCAACAACCTCCTCCTATTACATTGCTAGAAGGAGCAGTGTGATGTGTTGGTGCTCTTCCCGGAGAGAAAGGGGGTGTAGGGAGGGAGGTCCATTTCCCACAGCAGTTGACATTGCCCAGCATTAGTGTTGGATAAGGCCTGCAGAACCTTATTTTGTTGTTGTCCCCTATGCAAGTGATTAAGCATGGTCACATACATAGCGGAAGCCAGGTGGATTAATGAAGATATTCTATGTTGTTGTTACTCATTACAGTAATGGTCTGTGCAAGAAACAAATAAATTTATAATACTGAGATTTGGTGGCTTAAGCCATTATCTATTTTGACACAGAGCTGTGATACCAGAGACAACAACCAGAAGAACACTTTTTATGAAGAACTATGTATATTCATATGTTCTACTAGAATCTAGAGCAAAAGAGCAGTTTTTTATTCTATTTCTTACCCTGAACATCTGGCTGAAGAGTTTTAGGTCCATTTATATTTTAAGACTTATTTTTCATGTAATAAGGGGACCATTTGGAGATGACAGGCCAAGGAATAGAGAAAGCACATTGATATAGGTTTTTAATTTTACTTTCATGGTTTTCTAAAGATAATGCTCATCAAAATAATTTCATCTCTCTTTCAAAAGGAACAACTTCCTTTGAATTGTTTTAAATCTCCCTGTTTCCCACAGTAGCTGCATACCCCAGAAGTGTATTTTGAGCATTGTTTTGATTTAATCTCCAGAGTATAGAACAAATAAATTCCACTTTCAGTGTATGAGACTGTTTTGGTGAAGGATTAAGAGTCAGAGAATTAATGTACAGGTCTGATGGGGCCTTATATGCATCACCTTGGAAATGTGTTCTTCAAACCAATAACTTAGAAAGAAATATTTTTAATTTTTTTTCAGGTTTAGTACTATCAGGAATCTTACCTACTTAATCTGGAGCACAGTCCTAGGAATAACCTCATTCTTTTGATTATTACCTTATGTAAATTGGTAACACTTGGGGTGTACTTATCAGATAATAATGGTCTAACTATTGTTATGCTATATCTCATCAGACTCCTATAATACACATCTTCATGAAAACGCTTTCTTTGTATTGAGGTTGAGTTTGAAAAGAAGGTAGATTTCCATAGGATAATCATACACTCTCCTATTTGTGATCTAATGAAAAATTATTATCCGTGAGGACCAATCAGAAGCGATTCTGAAGAAAGAACACTCTGATATACTTATTAGTACAGCAGTTAGGGGTGATGTTTCCTAAGACCATGAAGACTTTCAGAGTTTTTAGTTTATTGGAGACCAATGTCCTCATGAATACCTAATGAGTTCACAAGCCTGTCCTCTTCAGCTGCAAGTATCACTAGGGAATATTTTATTAGCTTTATCTGCTACACAGAGAAAGAAGTTTCTAGATTCATGTAAGAACACTTTATGAACCCTCTTTTTCTCTGGAATTGCATGAAGTGGGTCATCCAGTTGATCCCATGGAATATGCAGCCATAAAATAATGCTAGTGTATAATAAACCTAATAAATCTGACTCCATTACTTGGTATCTCATGAAAACTCTGTTAAAGTTTGAAAGTAATCTAGATAATGCAAACAATTTTGGGAAGAAACCGTGCTTACAGATTGCTTATAGGCAGACAATTTACTAATGAATCAGTGTAGTTGCCAGGAAATTGATTGAATGAGCAAATTTTGATTACATTTGTAAAATGAGTCAAATACTAGTTACCAATTTATGTACACACAGGTGTCTGAGCACACAAAATGGTAGGTAATGATTTTTGAAAATGGTAACCTAATGTTCTACATCTGGGAACATTGACCTAGTAGTTCAATACTCCTTAATGCTTGTTAAATTCTACATGTGCTGTAAGCGCATACAGTTGGACATCGAAAGTCAAATACATAGAACAGTTAGATATCTTAAGTCAAAATGTCTATAGCTATTCTTGTCAAATATCTTGACTATTCTCAGTTAATACATTAAAATAGAAATGAAGGTTAGAAAAAGCAAGCAAGGAGGGACATTATACAGCTACTCTGCAAAAAAATCTTTAATGGTGGAAAGGGTTAGATATTTGTAGTAACATCACCTGATTTGTACCATGGAAACAATGCTCAGTGAAGTTAATGAGAAGTCTATAACCCGCTTTGCATTTTTTAAATCCTTCCCATTTCCTTGGTACCATTGTCCCTAATTACAACCTAAGGTATTAACAATATAATGATTTGTAACTTCTTCATTCCTGCAAAAGCACACAAATATCTCCATTTTCTGATGCTGTTTCTGATTACAAAAGATCAAAGTGTAAAAACACGTCAATTTACATTATAAAGTAACATTTAATGAACATTTGTAGATTTACTTCATTTGGATGGCTGTATCTGGCCATGTTCATGGTTCCCAGAATTCCCAGTCCTCCAGTTTTAAATACTGTTAGCTAGGTAAGAAAAAAGATTTATCTTGATTTAGTTAACTATTTTAGAATTCCAGTTTCTTAAAATTTGATGATGGAACCCTGAATATTTTCTTAAATCATGTTTTCTATATACTTCTACTCTTAGATAGATAAAACCTTAATAAATATATGCAATAAAAAAAAATGCAATAAATACAAATGTAGTGCAATAAATAAATTCCTGATACTGTATTGTCTTTAAAATACAGTTCTTATATTAATGATTTAATAGGAGTGTTTCAAATTTTTCTTTTTTTAATTTGACCTTATGCATATCTATGAAAAGATGGCACTTTCTACAAAAGAAACTAAATTACTTTCTAGCTAGTTCTTACAAAGTATAAGGGTTTATCTATGATATGACATTATCTGGAGGACTATGTGAAGAAGCACTCAATCCATCTCAAGAAAAGGTTATTTTAGAATGCTAAAGACAGCTCAAGGAATGGTCAGGAGAGTAATTATGAAAGAAGAAAAAGCATCACAGAATCACACAGAATCACAGAATCATCTAGGTTGGAAAAGACCCATGGGATCATCATGTCCAACCATTCACCCTACTTTACAAGTTCACCCCTAGACCATATCCCCCAACACTACATCTAAGCGATTCTTAAACACATTCAGGGATGGCGAGTCAACGACCTCCCTGGGCAGCCTATTCCAATATCCCACCACTCTTTCCGTGGAGAATTTTTTCTAGTGTCTAGTATAAACCTACCTTGTTTCAGCTTGAAGCCATTCCCTCTGGTTCTATCACTAATTACCCAAGAGAAGAGACCAGTACCTCCCTCTCCTTTCAGGTAGTTGTAGAGACTCATGAGGTTTCCCCTCAGCCTCCTCTTCCTCAAACTAAACAGACTTATCTCCTTCAAATGATTCTCATATGATTTATTCTCCAGTCCCTTGACCAGCTTTGTTGCCCTCCTCTGCAACCACTCCAGCACCTCAATATCCTTGTATGGAGGTGCCCAGAAATGGACACAGCACTCAAGGTACTCAGTGAAGACAGACATGAAAAACTACAATTCCTAGGAAATATCTGAAGAGGTGTCACAAGAACCATAGAATATAATGACACAGGACATTAATCAGGAGACTTTACTGTGCATGACAATGTCCTTGATGAAGGTGACAGAGGGAAAGTCAAAAATCATAAATCCTTTGTTATTCAACACATACTTAACACATAGATACACTTTGAGATCAGAAGTTTAAAAAATATATATTTTTGATATATACCAAGGAGAGTAGCAAAACAGCATAAGAAGCAGAAAAAAAAAATGTATTTTTTCTGAAAATTATGGATTGAAGGGTTTCAGAATTTTAATTAATATCTAGTTTTTAATTAATATCTAGTTTTTAAAGGCCAATGTAAGGCTGTCATTGGGGAAGATAGATTTTTTTCCATAACTACTGCTAGGAATTTGTTTTCTGTATTCTGTCTACAGTCAGTAACAGAAATTTGACTAGGTGGACACTGGATATACTTTTAACACAGTTCCTGACATCCCTATTACTCCAAGCTAAGAAGACAGTACAAAGTACAAAATGCATAAGCAGAGACCTCTAGGAGAAAACAGGAAATTAAAAATATCAAGATGCAATATATAGGTCATGGGGTACAAATTAGGTGTATACACTAAAATCCATTTAATAACTGAGGATATATATGAAGGTAGCAGAAACAAGAATAGCTTGAGAAAAAGATGGGGAGTTTGTATATATACTTTGTGTACAAGGATTAAGTAATCAAAGACTTCCATTATTTTAGCAGTGAAAATATATTTCTTTGCAAACAGTATGAATCAGGTGTACTTCATCTGTTGTGACCATTAAACATTTAAAAATCTGAGGTATTTTAATTATTACTGTCATTCTATTCACTGACAAGGTAGATAAAATATTATTAATAGCTGAAGATGTACATGCTATACCTTTCTTGGACAGAATGAGTAATTTAATAAAACATACACATAAAATCCTAAAGAATAAATTGTTTAATCTCTACTTCCTTTGCTATGTAGGTGACAGATTGCACTTAATTTTTCTTTCATCACAGCCAAAATAATTTTGTATGGATGTGCTGTTTCTCACTGAGAAGGGTGTGGTCTGACATTTTCTGGCTTAACTACCTCTATGCCAGGGCTCTGGCAACAGACTTTGGGAACCCAGCTCCTCCTTATGTCCCATCACATATGAAATATACAGAGTTCATTGCAATTACCTCTCTTTAATTGTCTGTCATCACTTCAGCCTCTGCTGAAAATTAATGAGTTGCACAGCCCTGAATGTAAGGACAAGATCAATCTGTGGCTTACTTGTCTATCTAACAATATGATAAGTGCTCTAGTCTCATTCCATCAGAGCAACTACATTTGGACTGAGAGCTAAACATTGGAACTGTCCAGCTAAATCCAATGAGACATCCCTCTCATCCTTCAGGCTAAACAGTTGTTGTAATTGCTGGGCCTAATTATTTTGTTGGATCAGTGACAACATGCTTAGCATTTTGTAAGATCAAGAGTTGGCCCAGAAAATTTTAGAACTCAATTCTGGAGGTTGTTTTCTTTTCCAGTTTTTCAGTACAATTCTAGGAAGTAGTCCAATCTTCATGTGAGCAAATAGATACACTAAAACTTTCCTCAATATGAATGTAACTGGGAACATGGATCTTTCTAAAGCACATTATTTTTTTAAATTTTAACAAGAATTTACAGAAAACATTGATTTTTTTTAGCTTCAATTCCTCTCTGAAAAGGTATGCACACATGTTATATAGACGTAAAGACAGTGCCATGTATGATAATTTCACCTTTGAGTCTAAAATGAAAATAGTTCAGAAGAAGTAGTGTGGTCAAAATTAATCCAGTTTTAACCCTAGTATCTCTTGCCTTGCCTGACAACTTTGCATATACAAAAAAAATAGAAGAATCAGATGAAGAACAAAAGTCTTAGTTCAAAGCAAAGAACAGAATACTGAAAATAGAGCAACTGGTTAGAGCAACCACGGGAAGCACCTGGTCCTAGTGAACTTAAAACTACATGGAAAGTACATGTGTCCAAAAATTAGATTACTGTCAAATGTTGAGCTGTTACTTAGGCCATTTACATAAATAAATAAATAAATAAACCCATGCTATTACTTTTAATTAACCATTTCTTACTCCCACTTTATTTTCTCACTGCAGAGGTATCATGACAGTAACTCAATCATGTTAAGAAAGCTTCACTGTAAAAAAAATCTACTACGAAATACATGTGCTCTGAACATTAGCTGCATACATAAAGGCTTGTAAATGTTACAGAGATTAGATTCTTCCTAACTGAGGCCTGTTCACAGGTTTACTGAGCCAAACCATAGAAAGCATATCCTGTGACTGGTGGTTACTGGAAATAATATCCTATGATAAGGAAGTAAAGTTAAATGACAGAATTTTGGAGAGGTTTTCTTCACAGTGATCTGGCAACTGCATGGTAAATATCATTAAAAGATAACACATTTTCATTTTTATTGAGATGGTAATAGTTCTGGCACCATTTTCTATAGATTGATCAATATTAGTTTTTACTTAGTGACTACACCATGACTCTATTGCCATGTAAAAGTTATAACTGGAGTTTGCCAGGTTCCTCTATTATTCCTTTTTATATCTAAATTTAAAAAAAAAAAAAAAAAAGTTTTCTTTGGTAGG
>JAAGNO010001802.1:52427-66572 GCA_033439905.1 Ceryle rudis
AGTAGAGAGAGGGGGGGGAGGGGGGGATGAGAAGAGGGGAGAGAGGGAGGGGGAGGGGGGGGGGGGGGGGAAGAGGAGAGGAGAGGAGAGGAGAGGAGAGGGAAAGAAAGAGAGAGAGAAGAAGAAGAAGAGAAGAGGAGAAGAGAGAGAAGAGGTTGAAAAAGTTATCTGATTTAAAGTAGTGTAGAAGAGAGATCAGAGTAAGATAATATTAATATCTAATGTTCTTGGAGGTTGAACAAAATATTGGATTAGATATGAGATTCTCCAAAATTAATAAATCATTCTGTCAAAAAAATCTCTGCTGAAATGGATATTGGATAGGGCATTAAGCAAGTTGCTACTTGACCTAAGGCAAGCTATATAATTTATAAGAGACTTAACTAAAAGCACATACTTTCTAGGGCTATTTTTAAATCATATTTCATCTTACTTGAGAATTATTAGTGTTATAAGAAGTGAATGCAGTCAATGAAAGCTGAAAAGTCTAATTACATAGAAATTAAACTGGTTTTTTTTTATTTGAGAATGAAGATTGAAGCCAAGGGCACATTTAGAAAAATAAAAAGCCATTAGAGGGGTCAAAAGTGACAAAGGTAGATCAAGTAGCTAGTGTTTGAAAATAATGATATTATAGCCTCTTTCTGTCTCTTCATCCTTACTGAAACAAGCAGGTCAGAAAAATTTTTATTTCATTGGTGGTGCATTTGACTTAAATTGTATTTTCTTCTAGGTAATTTAATATATTTTTAAATCACTATAACACCTCTAAAATCCTGTCAGAAAATTACCTTTTTCCCTTCTCAAAGTGTTTTGATTCACTTGCTCTAATTCAACTTCAGATACTTATTACACTTTTGTACATATACTGCCTGAAAGGATTTTTACCCAGGAAACTTCTGTATGGCAAATTATATACAATTATAAAATGCAAACCTCATTTAGGGATATATGTCTAAAAGGATTAAGGAACAACATTATCTGAATGAAGGCAATTCAGTATTCTCTTCCACTGTTCATCTTTTCCATATGCTTCATTTCAGAAAGTTGACAGATTAATGTTTTAATCTTTATTGTTTGCTTTATATCTTCAAGGCATTTCTGTTTTAAACTGTTTTCTTCATAAAAGACATACAGAGATAAAGTTAAAAATTACACCTTTTTTCCTAGCATTCCATTTTCCCAAGAAAAAATTACTACTTTGAAAATAATGACCTGCTTTTCTTTTTATTTTGCTTCAGAATATTGTAGCTATATCCTGTGAAGACAAAAAAATTGCTAGCCTACTTCTGAAATGAAAATGCTTTAGAGATACTGTGAACAAACTCCCAGGTTTTATTGTTGTCATTGAACTAAATTTATTTTCAGAAAAAATATTTTGAACAATACAAATTACATTCAAGACAGGGTAAACATTTCTATTGAGAGCACACTGTTTCTGTTTATTTTAGTTACCACAAATAAGCTAAAACTTTTTTTTCTTTCTAAAATGTCTCCATCCTTATTGTTCTCTGTAGCTCCATGTTGGTTCCAAATTAATTCAGGGTGAATGGTGCATCATTCCAGTCTATAACAAATGCCCTAGAGAGCAGTCTTCAGGGGCTATACATAGAGGCAAAAACCTGTTAAACTAGACACTGTATACACAGCAAGTGAACAGTATTTGCTCTAAAGTCTAGAGATAGGACAAGTAATACAGATACTGAGAAATAAAGAGTGGAATTAAATTAATCTGGTTTACCTATTTAAAAGTTAAATGTCTCCATGTAGTCTGCCTTAGAGTCAACAGGAAAAATCAGTCACTTCTGGAGGCTGTAATCTGTTTCAGATACACTCCAGAAGTGCTCATTTTCATCGCTTGACAAGAAAGGCAGCCTAGGATAACAAGTTTACACATAGGTAGGTGTCTGAGTGTTCCTTAAACTGTATTTCAGTTCAAATATTCGAATGAATCCCATTCAGAAAGACTAAATTAACAGCCATATGCAAGGGAAAGTGGCAGAACTGAATCTAGGACCCAGGTCTCACAACTGGCAGCTCAGTGAACTGTTCACTAGGAGATGGTTATACTCTTCTTGGGTTGCTACTGGCTTTGTTTTAAAAATAAAAACCATCTTTATACATGTCTTTAGCCCAACTGTATATATACTGCTGGAGTTTATAATTAATAAGACTGCAACCTATTGAAAGATCAACATTATGGTCATTCTTGACAGCAACCAACCAGGACAGGATTGAACACTAGCTCATTTGATGACAACAGAAGGCATAGTGATCAAAAATTACTTTCCTATTTTTAATATTACAAATAATATATTTAGCATTTTTTAGTGAATATGAACAATATATTCTTTTAATGTACTTCAGGTTTGTTTCCTGTCCTCAGGAGGACATTTCAGTTTCAGTTGGACAAGAAATGGGTAGTTGGAGTTATATGACTGGATTTGTTGTGGAAAGACTTTATTTATTTGGTTGCTTGATGGGTTAAGTTATTGCATGGATACATTTCAGCTGAACTTTGTTTTAAACCCAGAAGTACAGAAAGTCTGAGAATCTGTCAGGGAACTTTAGTAGTAGAAGGCTATAAATCACTCCAGTAGCTAAAGGATATTTTGTCCATTTAAAGGTCCTTGATTTGCTTTTTTGCTTATTAAATACTTCTTCATGGAAAGCTGCAATCATAATTTAAACAGTAATTGCAGTATCAGAAGCAGACTTTTCAAATGCCCAGAAAGAAAAAGTCAAATAAAGTGCCTGAAATTTATTACATATTTCTACAAAGCATACTATGGAATGAAAAAGCAGTTTTTAGCAGGTACTTTTGCTTTTTTCCTTTCAAAATAAGTTTCTGTTCTAAACCAGCTTAGGAAACCTAAGAAGCTGATCAGAAAGGTAGCACTAGGTAATGGAAAGGTATCAGAAAGGTAACAATAATAATATACTGGTTAACTATTAGTAAAAAGTTCCTTGACAGTTAACATCAAGGTAGGAAATTTTTTTTGCCTGTCTTGAACAACCAGTAAATAAAATATTCACTAGTCAGTGGTCTAATCTTAAAGCTCAGTAATGCTGGAACAGCCTAGTGGAAAACTAGATGGATTGCCCAGATGCAATTTTTCTGTTTCTTTCTTTTCTGAAGAGAAGTTACTCCTTATATTTCATCATGTTTTCCTTTAACAGAAATAATTGTGTGCCTACAGAATTCATTAAATGGAATACAGCCAAAGAGGTGGAGCAACGTGTACAGGCCTGCAAGCTTTGTGCACAGTCATTTCATGCCTTAGAAAACCCCAGGACTAAAGTATTAGGAAATAAAAAGTCATGACTTCGGGTTGCATTTCTCAAACAAAGCTCAAGAGCTTCATCTATAATCTGACAAAATAGTTGTCTATAATGAAAGGCTTCATGTCATTAGAGCTTGAAGCAGTGTCACACCTCAATGCTTGCTGTGCTTCTGGTGCTTGCAGCTTTTTCTGACGTCTAAAGCATATTTTATATAATTTTACAAACCAATTTAAAAATCATGCTAATGGCAACATTTACCCATTCTTACTCAGTTTTAAAGGGGCTTCAGTAACATGCAGGTGGTTCTTGGTGTGGCTCAGATGCGGCCCTTTGATTTCTTATAGCAACTAATTCTAGTGCATTTCCCAGAGTAGTATCATGTCCCACTGGTCAGGATGAATCATAGTAGCTAAAGACCAGCGATGGTATAACAAAGCCAATATTTTAAAATTAACATATTTATATCTTACTGTGAAGTAATACACTTGTTCCATACACTGTGTCTGAGAAAAGGAAAATCAGTGGATTTTCATATTAGTGCCTCAAAGTAAAGACACTTCTTTGTTGCTTTGACAGTTGCTTCATTTTCTAGTTTTCTGATTTCTGTCACCAAAGGACAGAAAATGTAATTCTAACATACTTGAATAACATGATTTTGAATCATAGCAGCGTGCTTGCATTCTCAGTCTTACCCTAACAAGACTTTAGTTTCGATGTTTCTTCTACACACAGTTCTGCTGTATGTTCTGAACATAATGCAAGTTAGATTTACTTCCCAGCCTGGCATCTTTCTCAGAAGTCTGCATTATAACAAACAGCCATGTGTGTTGCAGATTTGCACATCTTTTTAGGTACCAAGCAGACATGTTTTTCAGCAGCTTACTAGTAAGAAGAGATCATTCGATTGATCATTCAATTCAAGTGTATCTTTATGCTTTTGAATGATAGCAATGACCTACATTTTTGCATGAAAATTGTTACATCCTTTCAGAAGTACATTACAATTGCACCTCGCTACATATTTAATTCTTCCTTTTCCTAAGGTATTTATTGATTATTCACCACCAGTTTGGATGTGTTTCTATCCAAATGCATAGCCACTTCAGTACCAATATTACCCTGATGGTAAAGTTCAGCATTCACTCTGCTTGGCTCTGAAATCAGTTGTTCTGCTGAATATCTGCAGTGTGGGGCCATTAGGAGCTTATGCACAGGACTGCACTAAGCCCACAATGCTACCTGTTTAACTTCTAAGGGCATTGTGTTTTCAGCTAACGAGTGAAGAGATGGTAACCAAAATTCCATCACTAGACTACTTGCACACTATTACATCTGAGTACTTCCCGAAAATTTAGGAAAAAAATGCCTACAGTCTTACAGTAAAACACCAGGAAAAGGAAGTTCATCTATTTCCTATAATAAACACGGGAGTCTGGAGACATGAACAGTTGACCCCACTGCATGAGCTAATGAAGCACTTGGCAACACAGTGCACATTGATGTTGATGTATTTGGGATTTTATGCCTATGATGAGATCAGAAAATGTTGACTAATATAGCTCAGACTTGCACCATTTCAGAAGTCTAAAAAAGTAAATGTACCATTTTGACTTTCCCTCTAAAATTGAGGGAAATTCCAATGAAAATTATTTCTGTGCTCTGTAGATGCATAGAAAGTTGAATCTGCATATACCATCAAGGAAATAATGTTTTTAAAAATAAAACATAATCTTACTGAAAAATTACTAATGCTGACATCTAAGACAAAAAGGGAAAAGGTAACCATGACCCGTTAGTGCTGTGTTTGGTAGTTCTGAAGCTACTCTTCCACATCATATTCTTCCTTGTAGTGCACTTCTTCAGGGAACCTGTGCCCTCCTGTTGTGTTCACACTATATCACAGGTATCACAGGGTGTTAGGGGTTGGAAGGGACCTTGGAGATCTTCAAGTCCTATAATAACTCAGTGCATGATTCCAAGCCTCAGGCAGATACAGCCATGAGGTAACTAATAATTATCACTGACTATATGGTACAATAGACTGAGTGAAAATCAAGCAGTAAAGTGATAAAGTTTGAAGAGAGCTTTTTTGACACTCATCAGTCACTTTATCTGATTTTTTTAAGTAAGGCTGGCTGAACAAAAATAGTAGGACTTCAGGCTAACTACAAAATATTGGTTCAGCTATACTGAAGTTATTAATAAGCATATTAAGAAGGGAAAATATGAAAAATAAACATTTAAATTTGGAATTAAGGAAATGTTTTGTCTTTTGATTTTGAAATTAAATTGAACAAAAATTTACTCATGGCTTGACTAATGCTATTTTAACTTTCTAATTTTAATGCCTCAAATATTTATATCAGCAGAAAAAATAAATAATCAAACATTTGAACTTGTGGTAGTATGAATGTGCTACTCTTCCTCTTATTCAGCTATTTGTTGCCTCACTGTTGTGTTCTTCAGCCACTTGGAATAATTTTTCAACCACTCATCTTGTGATTATCATCTTTGTGGCAGCTTTAGTGTCCCTCTCTGAAGTGTACAATGTGGTAAAATGATAATCTGAAATATATGGCTGTTTCCAGCAGTGCCTCTTCCTTTTTTCTTTACCAATGTGAAGTACTTCTAAATCACCACAAATAGAAATTGTGGTGGATCAAAGATAATTTATTAGTTAATTAATAATTAGCTGTCAGGACTAAACATGCTTAAGATTTAAGTATATGCCTAACTTGGCTAACCTTCACATATAGCACTATCTTTTCTCTACTGTCATCTTTTAAAAAAACAGATATTTTTTTTGTTGTTTGAGGAAGTTCAGGCTGTTCAAAATTAGGCTTTCAGAAATTCTATTTGTAAAAATGTTTAAAAATTCCTTGTTAAACCTCAAGGTTAATCCCAATACTTTTTGGATGTCTAAAACATTAATTGAGTAATCCTCGGTTTGGCTACAGCCAGAATTAGATTGTACAGTGGAATAGTAATAGTTATTACAGCTATAATCATAACTTTCAGCAACTGAAAATGCCAGATTTATAATGTATAATTTCATTTTTATTTAATACTGAGGCAACTCAGACAGTTATGTGGACTTGTAATCAGATATAAGTGGGCCATCTTAATTATTATAATAATCGTTTGGTTTATTTCCACACTTCTTTTTGATTACTTCTGCAACTCACTTTTAAACAAGATTATTAAACATTTTTCTCCAAAATCCAAATGCTATTATTCAAAAGCTCTATAAAAAATGTATATGCTTTTATAAAGATGAAACAGATTTTCACAAATTAGATATTGGAAAGAGAAGCTATAATTTTGAATCTTTAAATTCACCTTATTAAAATGCACAGGAATTTAATTTATGTAAACAATTGCTCATAATTTCATTTACAATAAGAGATGTTATGAGCAAGAGATGGTATTAATTAAGCTTTCATCCCTCTTTAGTTTTTGATTTATGTGTCTGCCTCTAAGTTGATATTAAATTACAGTATTTAATACTGAACAAAAGGTGTATGATATATTAAAATGATCTTAAAATCCATATGAGACCATGATGTTTATTAAGAAAGTTTCCAAATAATGAGTCATTCAGAATCTTCTCAGAACTTCAGAGAATAGTTTCTACTCTGTGTAAATGTAAATTGAAGATAAGCCTCAGTTATGAGACATACAGTCTTGTTACAAAAAGCCACTCCTCAAATTTATCACTCCTGCTTTTTCTGGATGTATTTTTCAACAATTCTGCTCGAGACAAAAATATCAGATTAATTTAAATGCAGACAATTTACACTATGTTTCACAACACAGAAGAAATCCCTTATTAAAAATTCTAATCAAAGACTTATGACTCCCATCTTTCATCCCTGACTCCTCATGTCTTGTTTTCACTTATGCATTGGTAGCTCTTCCCGGCTCTTTCTTGATAAACCAATCTGCCAGTTTCACTTTGACCTCTACAGATCCCATTGCATGTTTTTTTGGTGCTTTCTCCTGAACTTGTCATATTCTAAGTCTTGTTCTCAAAGTTTCTAGCTACTTAACATCTTTTTAATTCAATAAATGTCAAAAAACCTTGCTGTTCTGGAAAACATTCCTTTAGCTTCCCAACTTCAGTCTTGGGCTTCTGTAAATCAATGCAAAGCTCTCTAGCTTCAGTGTGAGATAAACTAGACTCTTATCTTCTCTTTCCACTTCCTATCTCCACAACCTTTTTTCTATAACTCTCTGTTTTGTCATAATATAACTTTTCTCTGTAAAGATGTTTTGCAGTGCTATAAGGAAACTATAAACAACATCAGAAACATTATCCACAAACACCAACAGGGGGCTATGCAAAAAATAAAAATCATCATGTAATCTATGGCTTGTGTGTACCATCTCCAAGAAGATAAACCTTCACACAAAATTATTTTGTTAGGATCTGTCAAGAACATTTATGTAAAGAGCCTAGCAGTGGTGTTCACAATTTGCAAGTCAATCTGATAGGAAAAAAAAAAAAAGAAAAAAAAAAAAAAGATTAATTTAAAAATTTAAAGAATCAAAAAACTACTCACAGAAAAATGGATAAGATTAGGGGATACTTGATGTATATATTGAGACCAACCTCAACCTGTATGAGAACACCTCAGGCTCAGTAGTCTAGCATGTAATTGCATGGATCATAGTGATCATAATAACAATAATAATATCACTTAGATTTAAAATTAATTTAGAAAGTGTACCCATATCACCATAAAACTCTGCAAAACTAATTAACTTTACCTATGACAGTGTAAAATATATGCAGCTTGTCTGTCTATAGACCCCGAGCCTCTCACTCAAAAGACTTCCTTCTCTGCCTGAAAATCAGTCAGTGAGCAGTGGAAGTAATAAGGTTAATTTCTTAATATTAGCGATAGCTACTAGTTCAGGTAATCATATATTCAAGACAGATTTAACAATATAGAAAGCACTGAATTAGTGCTGAAGATCATCATAACCAGGGTAAATTATCAGGAAATGTGAAATCCCTCATGATTTTTCCCTTTCCTGAATTTTATGTCATACTTGTCCTTGAACCTCATTGGAAATACTCATTTTAGATATTGAAATAGTTAAGATACAAATTTCTATTATCTAAAACTACATTACAGTGCCAGTGAGGAACTACTCACTGACTTATTTAGAACCACCTTGTTGATCCTTCAATCCATTTATTGCTGTTTGTCTGATATAGTGGCTATAGGATTATTCAAATATGTGGTTTTAGAGGGAGACCTGAAGGCTATAAGTTTAACAGAAAAGCAGCAGCAAAAAGCTGCTTGAAGTCTAAAGGACTTCCAGAAGTAAGTCATCTAATGCAACTGAACAGATAAACTGCAATAAAAAACCTAGTAGTATGAGAGCTAGACAATCAAAGAGAGTGGAGTGGCTACACTTTTCATCTCCTTTCAATATTTAAAGATCAAGGGCAACAGAGTGTGCTATAACAAAGAAATAGCTGTTTCTTTTCAGATAGAAGGAACAGGATCTCATAGGTTAGAATTACTTATGTCAGAGATACCTTTTGAAAAAGGCCTGGAGCATGGACTCTTTTGGGAGTATGTCTGGAACAGTTTTTGCAGTTGGCTTTTCACTAATCCTGTATGTGTGAGCATTTAGAATGTTATACATAATTAACACTAATGAAAGGATATAAGAAGTTCGATAAATACGAAGTCTAATATGCCTATTCTCTCGTGATGGAGTTAGATTAAAATTGTTCATTGTAAATTTGTTTATTTGAGAATTATGTTGTGCAGATGAAAGAGTAGAGTTTGACACATCACAGAACTTCTACAAACCTGCAACAAATATAATGTGGAACACAAATGAGAACTGTGAGCAGGCCATAGGTTGTGAGTTATAGGCTTCCTGTCCAAGAAATTATCAAATCAGATTATCCTACTTCTCCAGAGCCCTCTCAAACAGATTTGTTACCTGAGGTTAATAAATCTTGATTAGTTTTTTCTACCACATAAAATAGCTTCATCACTTCCAATTAACTCAATGATCCAGTAGCAACTGTTCAGGATGCCCCTTAAATCTATTTTATCTCTAATTTGAACCTTGTGGAAATCTCTGCAAGATGGCAAAGTTAAATTTTCCTCTCAGTCTATTGCACGTCACTATAAGAATCTGAGACATGACTTGAAATAGAACACTATTACATGCACTCCATGGATTTAGGCAGCCTGCCTGGATTCTTTGCTGAATTGAATGCTCACTAATCAAGCTTTAGTGCTGATCAATGAGCCTTTACACACTTTTAAGTGTTCTGCAATTTTAAGGATTAATATGATAATTTTGGTTTATGATTAAAAGAAGATTAATATTAATTTCTATTAATTTTGTTCATTGTTTTACTTCAGCTACAACAACTGGTAAGAATTTGAAGACAGAAAAGTTCATAATGTAAATGGGGGAAATCTTAAATCTAAATATTTTTAATGTTTTGATGCAGATATAGGAGGTTTAATTTCAATATGTTTATTGGAAAATTCCTGTTGCAATAGCATACTATTTTAGAAAGCTTGTTAAATCATTCCAATTTAATGTCTTTGGCTATGTAATCAGACTGGAAGATTTTCAGGATCAAATCCCTCCAACTCTCTATTTCTAATTTCTTAGAAAGTCCCATGGAATAACCTGTTTCTTATTCTTTCTCATTTCACAAATATTGTAAATGGAAATAAGTTTGCAATGGAGACATATAAATGTAGATGGTTGCATGGATGTTGATAT
This sequence comes from Ceryle rudis, assembly GCA_033439905.1. Classification (NCBI taxonomy): domain Eukaryota; kingdom Metazoa; phylum Chordata; class Aves; order Coraciiformes; family Cerylidae; genus Ceryle; species Ceryle rudis. The sequence goes on from JAAGNO010001802.1 coordinate 62,484, forward strand.
ACCTCAGCTTCTGTTAAAGGAGATCTACTGAACAAAACTTAGAGAACAATTTAATTTACCTGCAAGTGAATATGCAAGGATTAGTTAGGTAAACAGTTTCAAGGTGATACTAGCTGTATTGCTGAGGATGCTGATTGTGTAGCCTGAACAGAGGTTTCCAGCTATAGTTCCATTTTATAAGCCATAGGATGTGAGTTGTCTTGATGAGGCCAGCATTTACAAGTCACAGTACCTAAAAGGGGATGTCCTTCACGTAGCAGTTTGAACTGCAAACTCTTGTGCACCTCAGATGGTATAGAATGCCTGTGCCTAGGCAAATGCATAAATCCCTAGCACTTTAAAGGGAATTAGGCACTATCTCACATTACAGAAACCTAATTTTAGGTGACTTAAGCTGAAACAGAATTCCCAGTCATGTCTTTCATATGAAACATTTTCATGATAGACTCTAATTCAATGCAGCTGAAAGACTTTTAACAATCCAGGGATACGTATTTAAAGTGATAATTTAAAAGCTAAAATGTTAGCACTAACCAGTAATTTTCTAGGACAGTATGTTATTTCCTCCTGAATGTAAAGGAATGTGTGAGAAGTAGAAAGTAGCTTTAAAAAAAAAAAATAAGGGAAATTATGTATATAATTTTTAAGCTTAGTTTGACTTTTTTAAAGCCTCGAGTAAGACAGAAAGGAAGGTACAAGAGTAATGTGAGGCAAATAAAAGCAAAATATAACATTGAAAAGGTTTGATTTTTTTTACCCCAAGAAAAAATTTCTAAAAAGTTAATGTAAAAAATAAAATGGTAAATCAGATTAAATGATTAAATAATGTTCATATAACCTCTGAAAGCATAATGCAACATCATTTCATGAGGCGATTTTCATTCTGAGGCTTAAAATCTACTTGTGTCGCTTGCCTGTCTACCATCTCTCCAGCACCCATAAACTGTTGTAATGACAAGGAAAGAACACTGGTTTTGATTCTGATATAAATGGGAAGCCATTAATTTCATGATGGATCTGGAACTTCAAGCCAATTGCCCACTTATGCTATTGGAGTAGTTAAGCACAGTAGAGATTTTATTGATTTTCTTTATATTACCTCCAAAATCTATATACCTGGAAAATCTCAAGTTTCCTACAGTGATCCATTCTGGACTTAGAAGGAAATAACCTCTCTTTTAGCATCTTTATCCTCTGGGTCCTGCTTACATTGTAAAACTGAGCTGACAAGAGGGGTTGAAAAATGTACAACAAGAAATGTCTGGACAAGTCAAAATCTCAAGGAAGTTTCCTTGGAAGACCAGCTCTAAATATGCATAATGATTTGCAAAAGATCGACAAATACTTCTACAGTTGAAAATTGACAGTTTTGAGAGGATATAATGAGCCTCAGACAAACCTGGGTTTTTTTACCTTATGGGAAATTAAAAATTAAGTCAAATTTGATTTGGAGAATGTCAGATGAAAACCACCATAACTGCACAAGAACTTGCTCACTTCTGTTTCTACCTTTCTGATTTTCCTACATGGTAAAAATTGCCTCACAAAACTCTTAATGTAATTCTTCATTTGTTTCTGAAATATGATGTATCTGCTAAACCCCAATATTTGGGGTTTTTTTAGGAGATTTTTTTAGTGTATTTCTTCAAGTACTTGACAGCTCAGTTAAGCAGAATGATTATAAATACTCAAGACTGAAGCATGTCACTCACTGTCTCTATAAAGTATAATTGAAACCACAAAAAATACAAAAGCAGTGAGCAAATAATTCACGTCAATTATTTTAACACATGATTTAATCAGTAATTACTTGCGTACCTGGCTTAGAAAAAGGCATTTCATCAATTCCAATTTGCAGAAATAATTTTCTGCTTTTCTTATTCCACAGAAACCAGCTGCTTGGAAAGCAAATTAATATTATCTAGCAGAAAATTATAACAAATATCCCTCAGATCTCTGTAGCTATGTTTTCAGTCCACTGTTGTAATCTGTACCAAGTGGTATGTAGAAAAATATAACATTAAATGCATGAACAGTGTAATTCAATTTTACCTAAGAAGTCTTCAAAAAACAGATATTTGGTGTAGGCAATAAAATAATCTTTTCAAGGCATTACTGATGGGGCTTGTATTTTGTTTGATCAGAACACTTTTTGTATCCACTAAAACATTTTTCCTCTCATTGTGTCAGCTTCCTTATTAATCAGACCTCAACATATTTTACCACTGACAAAACTTATGTAATAGTTCCTTTTGCAAAGAGATATGAACGTAAAGGATTCTTTTTCCTCATTGGATTAGTTATCCTTCTGCTGAAATTGATATCTTTTAGCTTGCCAGGAAATGTGCATTTTGATTTCTCACTATTGTGTAATAAGCTTGTCATTACAAGGAGCAGCCTGTGCAGCTGTGTTCAGGTGCCACTGCAGAGTGACCTGTACTTCCCTTGCCAATCAGAACAATGAGGAGACAAAACAGATAACAAGCAGAATGCTGCAGATAACTGAGGTAAAGAATTGCAGAGGGAATTGGTTTTGGCAATGATAATCTTTTCCCTTGATTTAAATGCCAAAATATGGATAAAATTTTCCACAACCTTGTCATAAATTCCATGGAAAGTGACGTCTGAGCTTTTGGTACAGAGCATAGTGTGAGCTTTTCCCGATTTCTGAAACCAGCAAAGGGTGTTTCACTTACACTTATATTGCAGTCATCTCAGTGAACAGAGATGATATTTACAGAATAAAGTTAAACTATATTCAAAACTAATGTAGACAGTCAAGGTAAGTGTATGAACTTGCTACTGAAAAAAAAATAGTTGTAACTTCTTAAAAGCATTTTGTGACTTGAAACCTCTCTTTACAATCAAATGGATACATTTTCAAAAACACTCCCATCTTTCTATTGCTCACCATCAGTATCCAAGACATAGTAGAATGATATATGACTGCGTAGAAGTAGGTAATTCTTATAGTAGACATGGAAGATCTGTAGTTCCACTTGTTATGAATTTTCTCATCGTTTGCAATATAAACTGTCTCTATAGAAGAATAACACAACTAAATTTGAAGATACGCTTCAGAAAAACAATTGTAATCCTTAATTAATACATGTCAGCATAAGGAGAGTGTTGATACTCTCATAACAGATATTGCTTGTTTGAAGAAACATTCATCATATACAAAAAGCTGCTTTCGTAAGATGTCTGATAATGGGCTAATCCTGTACAACTTGTCTGCTGACTAAGGACTGGTGGGCACACAAAGTAGATCATAGACATGGAGGATAAAAAACATGTCAAGAAGCAGTTTTCACTTCACTAGTTACTGTTCTTCATGAATAATGACATCATAGGAAACACTCATGGAGAAAGAAAAGCAAAAAATGGACAAGATCAATTAAGGTAAACAAGTGGTTTATTCAATTAGATATAAAATTTCAATTTGTAGAAATGAAACTGAGAATAACTAGTTGAATCTCAACAAGTCAGTGCCTTTAAAAGAATGAATTAAGACCTGTAGGGTGTACTTGTGTTTAGAAAAACTATTATGTTGCTACATGCTACAGGGACAACACTGATTAACCTTGATTAACAACAATGTACAAATGTTAAGGTGGGGTTTAGTTCACTGCTTCTGGCATAAAATTTTCAATAACTATGGGAGTGAGAAATAGCTTTTATAGAAATAATGAGAGACAAAGAAAGTCACTATAGAATCATAGAATCATTAGGGCTGGAAAGGACCTCTAGGATCATCAAGTCCAACCTTTATCCTAACATCTATCTATCCATTAAACCATAGACTCAAATGCTACGTCCACTCATTTTTTAAACATCTCCAGGGATGACAATTCCACTACCTCCCGGGGCAACCTGTTCCAGTTCCCAATCACTCTCTCAGTGAAGAATTTCTTCCTAATATCTAATCTAAACCTCCCCTGACACAATTGGAGGCCATTTCCTCTTGTTTTATCATTAGTAATTTGGGAGACCAACACCAGCCTCTCTACAGCCTCCTTTTAGGTAGCTGTAGAGAGCAATAAGGTCTCCTCTCAGTCTCCTCTTCTCTAGACTAAACAACCCCAGTTC
>JAAGNO010001802.1:66672-79024 GCA_033439905.1 Ceryle rudis
ACCTTGCAGCTGTGCTGCTCTGTTAAGCAGATCATCAACCTGCTCACACCGTGCGTAGCTCCCTGCTACCAGGGAGAGACTGAGGCATTCCTTGCGGCCTGCCACCTGAACCATCATGTTCTTCTGTGGGAGCTCTGTCTGAGTTCCCACCTCTATCCTGTCTGGTGTCAGGAGCACAGCCTTCTTTGCTGCGTGGCGACCATTGTTGTAGGACTGTGCTAGTACTGAGTTGTTGCTGGTGTTGGTTTGTTTGTTTTTTAATTCTATTTTATTTGTTTGTGGTTTTAATTCTATTTCTCTTTCTTCTTAGTGTACAGACGTATCTGACTACTACCAATGTTTGTGTCAGGCTGCTGCGCTCTGCAGCCCAGCTCCCATGGACACACTGCTGGTGGTGTTTTGCTGAGATGGCTGCAGCTGTCTCCCTGCCTGCGATGTGGCGGCACTTCCATTTTCACTGCATTTAAATCTCCCATGGCTTCCCGGCAACGCCCCCCGGATGCGTCACTCTCACGAGCATGCCTGCAGGAGTTGCAGACTCTGTCGCTATTCTCTGTCCCTCTGGGTCTCGAGGAAACCCCCTGTTGAAAAGAAAACCAAATGAAAAAAGAAAAAAAAAAGCAAAAAAACAAGCACCGCAGAGCCACAGAGCCCATCAGTGCCAGAGCTGGTCCTGCTGTCTCGCTGCCTGCCATATGCGGCATTTCCAGTTCAGTTAGTTGATCATGATTTCCCTTTAGAGAGTCCATGTTGACTACTCCTGATAACCTTCTTTTCCTCTACATGCTTAGAGATGACCTCCAGAATGAGCAGTTCCATCACCTTTACAGAGATGGAGGTGAGGCTGATTGGAGAGAGACTGGGATTACCGAGGGCTGGTCTTAGCAGTAAATACTGAAGCAAAGAAGGGATTCAGTATCTTCACCTTCTCTGTATCCTCCATCACCCACCTCATTCAGCAGTGGGCCACATTTTCCCTGGTCTTATGTTTGCTATTGATGTACTTGAAGGAGGCCTTCTTTTACATTATTTTTTCAGGTTTTAACTTCAAGATGTTCTTAGCCTTCCTTGTTGCATCCCTGAATAGTCTGACAATGTTCCTATATTTCTCCCAAGTGGCCAGTGACCTGACCAATACCTATGATATAATTGTAATGTGATTAATACAACTGTGTTCAGATTATTTCCTGTACACAAAGGATTTGTAATTTAACAGCTAAAGTTTCATTTATTAGAAATAATGCATATGAGGCAGGAGAAATGTACAATGTGTGGTCCTACATCTAAGAGTATGGAATGACAGCATAATAAAAAAAATACAGATATTTTTACTAACACAGTAGGTGAAAGAATATAATAAAATATATTGAGGTGTGCTGACTAATGGAGAGAAGAAAATTCTTATTTATTATATGAAAACAATATTTATCTTCAAAACTTGCACTAGGATACTACTATGATGTGTTCCCATGTGAAGTCTGAATTGTCATTTAATTCCCCTTAGGGCTTCATTCATTTTTTTTTCAAATTCAAGTGGTATATTCAAGACAGATATTAAAATTTATCTAGTTTTCTGAAGAGACCTTTTTATTTTCAGTCTATTTCTGCTTTTGTGATGCTGAATGATATTCCACCTGAGAAGAGCTGTGACCTCTTCACTTCATCTTCTTTAGCCAAATATTGCACATGGTTTATTCATAAAACACGTTATGTGTTTACTGCCAAAGAAACAAAAAACACCTGGAACATAGTTGGAAGATGTATGAGAAGATATGGGATCATAGGAAATACATCTGAAAGAAATCTCAAGAGCTTATTTGGTTCATTCCCTGACTCATTCCAGGATCAGCTATCACCTCTCATAAACATTTGTCTAACCTACTGTTACAGAAATATTACATTCATTTATTTTGTGAAGATGTCTTCTACACACTGTAAGACTGTTTTAACATAAAAATATCAGAGAATATACTAAAAAGAGGTCTGTCCATCTTGTTCTGCTTCATAGAGTCTTCCCTAAGAAGTTGTTATTGGCTAGTGTTAGATACAGAATGGTAACTTAAGTGGACTTTTGGAGCTAGTACTGATGATTTTAGCATCACCCCTTTGTGTCCTCTCTAGACTTTTACTTGTCCCTTACCTAGATGAGACAGTTTTCATGTTTCCCACTGTCAGGTTTGTCTTTTTTTTTTCTTGACATCTTATCATTCTTGTATTTCATTTAATATTTTGCAAGTTGGGCAGTGGTTCTGAATTGTTAAAGTTTTGTTCTCTGATCTACTTACAGCACCTTCTGTACTGATGTTGAAAATCTGTTTGTCAAAATTTGTTAATAACAATAATAATATTGGTCTAACAATAACTCTGTGGTCATCATCAGATAACTGACTCCAATTTTATAACACATTGTGAATATTATTTTACTATCTATCAAAATATTTATTTTTAAATTATAGTTTAAGAGAAAACCAACAAAAAAATGTAAATATATACATTATGTATACTACTTCCACTTTTCATAAAAGATCATTTTTCTGCCACAGAGGAAATATAATTGCCTTGACCTGGTTTGTTTTTATTGTAAGCCAAAATTATATGAGCTATTTCATTGCCCCTGGCCACTAGAACTCAGATTCTGCATACCTTTATAAGGATACGATTTTGTTCAGATCTCTACAAAGTTCCAGTAATTGCTCCAACCTAATTCTCATTAAATTTCATGGGTTGTTGTTTAAATACTTGAGTTTAATAGTTAGAACAGTAGTTTCTTTTCAGATACTACTCTTGTTACTCTTGCTCCCTTTAATGTGAGACCTTGGCAACGTACTGGTCCTCTCTGAGTCCCATTTCATGTGTATTACAGGTGTATTTTTATAACATAAAGATTTCACTCAACTTGAATAAAATAACAGACATAAAAATTTTATTTGTACTCATGCCTTAGTGCATTGGTATAATATCATACTGAAAGACAAAAAGATCTCATTTTGAACAAGTACAATGCAAATCTCATTTCCATTGCCAGAATGGGCCAAACTTGGAATTGCAGATTATTTATTCTTTCTCCTATTCTAAGAACCAAGAAATATCACATTTTTGAGGCAACGAGATATATAGGCAAATATTGTACCCAAAGGCTATGTCATATTTACCAAAGGGGATTGTTTTCATGTAAAGCAGCTGACAAATTCTCTAGTTTCTTTGTGTAGTCATGTGCTTAGCTATGTTAAGAGGTAAAATTAATTGCCTTGGTATCATGCAGATATGACCCTTTGTAAAAATTCTCTCTTGTATGTTACCATTCAGAAACCACATGGCATTTTTAATCAGGAAAGCCAAAATATTGTACTTGATTTCTTACTAGCTCAATAATGGACTTGATTAGGTAAAAACATTGATATTAGTTCCAAACGTGCCTAAGTATAACTGACTAGAATACTTAAGTACTAATTAATCCTTTCACAGCTCTTTCTTCAAATATCCGTAAATCTTACCAGGATAAGTCCATCTGCTACATATGGTTGACCGGAAGCAGATTTCTGCATGCAGATAAGAATAGCACAGACATTTTAAATGGAGAATGTAAGAAGTGTTTATTTACTATACATAGTGCTAATACATTTATTATTTACCGACGTGCAATCTGTCTTTTTTAGCTTCTCTTTTCTGAATACTAAGGAGATGTTGTTGTGAGACAGACTCAGTCAAAAGGCCCTCATGCAAACACTCTAATCTAGCAAAAACATACCAAAACCTTTATCTTTGTATGTTTCCAATCAAGTTCAATCCTTCTATCTTGAGCGTCTTCTAATAGAAATGTCCTACATGTGCAATTTTTCTTTTTCTTTTCTAATGCAATAGCTCTGCAAAAGGCATTAAAAATGAATGGTTTGTTTGTCAGGGAAGGGAAAGAATAGAAGTGAAGGAAGAATTATATTGCACAAAAGTATCCTTGTAGCTTAAAGACAGATGAAAACAGTTCAGGTGAGTGTCAGCTCCTCATAAAACTAAATTTGAGCAAAAGTTTGACTGAGACTCCTGAATATTCTTTTAGGCTCTATCATTTCACAGAGGTTTTACTTTCCAAATTCACCCTGAAATTAGAAGCGTGGATGCTTTATTGATAGAAAATGTCTTCTAACTACATTTAACTACTTGAACAAACTCTTGTAGGCAATTTTATGTCAAAATTATCTCTTGATATTTCGGAAAATTGGGTGTACTGAGGGTCAAGATGTAATAGCATCTTAACCATGTCTTTTTTAGCAGCTTTGCCCTTAAGATGTTCTACTTGACTCCTAAGAAAGGACTTCCTCTTATGTTTGCTGATGACAAAAATAATTCTGTGTTAATTATAGCTGACAACACAGCTTCATACAAAAACAGAACACGATCTATTCCTGGAAGTGGACATTGACTTGCTTTAACTGTCTTTCTCTGTGAACAAAGCATCTATCTAACATATTCTTTTTATTTATCAGAAAAATACTAAACAAAGTGATTGAAATCTGATGTTCACAGATGTATTTCAGTTTGCAAGGGGTTTTTTGTCGTTGATTTTTGTGGGAGGAGGTTTCATGTGTCAGATTTCAATTTGAAGTGCTCTGTATTCCCATTGGCTGACTTTTTTATTCTCCAAAAATGAAATATAAGAGTCAGGTTTACAATTATCATTCATTCATTTTGCTTTTTTCTTCTGCTCATTAACACTGAAGGTTTAGTCTCAATGTTCAATCTAAATAGATTATAATTTGAATATAAACTGATTTTAAATTTATTTTTCTCAATCTGTTTTTATTCTAATTTACAGTTCCCACTGTCTACCTTAAGTTTGATTGCACACTATTGGGACTTTTATAATTCCTTACGCTTATATATTTAAACAGAAGATGAAACGTAGTGCATCACTCAGTCACACTTACTACTTCAACCATTTTTTATATTTCAATTCGGATTGAGTCAGGCATAATTTATTCAAGCATCTTACTTATTACAGTGTAAATGAACAAGTTCAAGATTTAATAATTTGTTTTAAACATCAACATTTCTTAATCCTTTCAATCTTCAAAAAATTCAGTATCAAAATATTCCAACCGGAAAAATATGAGTTGTTTGTATTAAGTAAACATTTATTTCTACTATGTTGGAGGAGAGATCTGTGTTTGATGTCCTGTGTATTCCCTTTGTTGTTGACTCATTTAACTATTGGTTATGGCTAATATGCATACTCATATAACCAGTATCTCCATTATTCAGCACAGTGGTATCTTCACCTTTTTTTTTTTTTCAGAAGTTCTGGAATTTGTACCTATTGAATCAATACTTGTTTCATTGTTTCTTTTTCCTTTTTGTTTCTTTCCTTCATTTTAGTCCACTAATAACTAAGCTGATCATTCCCAAGGGAAACAAACAAATAAATAAATAAATAAAAACACCTCAGGGTTGTATCTTCTTTGAAAAAAACTCGTTTGCTCTCTATCTGTATTCTCTACTGGTTCTCTCTGAGCTTCTTATGCAGCCACAGTGGAATTACACAAGACTGAGTTACTCAATTATAGCCAGTTCCAGCTGTATAAATACAGACAGTGAAAAATTTTATCTGCAAACCAGTTGTTATTGATTGCAGTAGAAAGATAAGGTTGACAATCAATAATTCAGGATGGTAGCAATAGCTATCTGATGAATCTGACTTCACGATTTCAGTTTCCAGTTATATTTCAGGTTATGAAGTGTCTTGCTGTGAACTGGATTTGTATCCAGAGGCACCTATATCTTTGTGTCTCCCAAGAAACTCGATAGTGTAGCTTTCATCAGAGGAAGCCCGCTTTGCACAGTATAGGTTTGTTACTTTTTTTATAACCATGCAGCAGAAATATGTCTGCTCCCATTTAGGCTGTATTACCAGGCTTTTAACCACTCTTGTGCATACATACTTGCTTCCACTTCGACACAGTTATGACTTTAGTTTGTGATTTTAGGGTTTGTTTAAAGATTATGGTCCAGTAACATTGCCAAATAATAAGAGTTTCTTCCTGAACATTCTGTGCAAATAAGCTCTTTACAGCCAGGTTAATAGCACTAAATACACCTGATGATATTTACATTGCTTTTACCCAGCCTGGAAATGATTGTTTTCTTAGCATTTTACACAGAACAATAATAAGCACTGACTGCTGCAATATAAACAAGGAGGGTGGGTGCTGTTTATTATCTCATCTTACTTTTAAAATGCTACTTTGCTATGTTATTACTAACATGATGAGTTTACAATAATATGAAATGTAAGGCTTGTTATTTAGTATTTAGTCATCAAATATATTAACTAGTGATCCAGTATACACACCAGTGTTGCATAAAATACTGAGGGAGCCGTAAACAAGAAAAAAAAAACCAAACAAACCAACCTTAGCTGGTTTGAAGAGTTCCTTGTTCACCGGCTGGAGGTAATGCAAAAGAATTCTGCCTGCTACAGCCAACCAAGTGCCATTTCCAGACAGCAATATGCAATGAAAGTTCTTATTCCCGAGCTAAAAATCAAACCAAACTTCTCAAAGACCTTTGTTCTTTATCTCCCTTAGCTAATTTTGAGTCAAACCATAGTTTAATCATATAGGTTAGATTAAAAATTGATGCCATTAGGCAACTTTCTGCTCATTTTCCCTGAACTGAAAACTCTTATAACGTAAAGAACTGGAGTATTTAATAAATGCAAATAAGACCGGTGAGGATAGGAAGAATATCAGAACACCAATGAGAGAGCTAAATGTCCTCACCTCACTGAGAGCAAAAATAAAACAACCTTGTATGAATTTTATATTCCACAGACTTTACTGCTTAGAAAAAAAATGAACAGCAAACCAATATTTTGTAGCTATTTCTTTTGACATATTTGAGTTCACAGGGATGAAAAAATAAAGGTGATCTGTGTTTCACACGTCTTGTCATTTGGCAGAAACTGAAACTGACAAAAAAAGGAGAAAACAAATTGCTTATTCTAAGCCATTCTGACTAAAGCAAAAATGTAATTACATCTATGAATCTGTTTAAAAATGAAAGATAGTAAAAAAAATTATTGTCTTTATGTCCTTTTTGGGTACATAAAGAATGTGAATTTCATCATTCCTTATTTTAGCCACCTAAAATGTAAGCACCAACCTACGTAGTCACCCTGGTTTTCTCAATGGAGAGGAAAAAGCATGATGTGCATCTATTTTAGATGTGAACCTTACAGTGGAGAGAATCATCTTCCAGATGTATCACTGGCTGTAGAGAAAGGCTAGAAGAAAGCATCTGCCTTTTAAATGGGTGAAGCTACAGTGTGCGAATGCCATGTATAATTTGTGCTTCCTTTGCTTCTTAGTATAAACAGTATCCACTTTAGTAAAATCATTGTTATACATAGTACAAAAATCAACAGCCTCCTTCTTACATTGTGGAATTATAAAGCATCTGACTCAAAATGCTTTGAGTTATAATTACAAATAAATAAATAATTCCATAGCTTAAGAACTATAGGACAGAAATGGAAGCCTGTGGCTGAAACAATATGTAATTAAATGATATTAAAACAACAACAAAAAAAAACCAAACCAAAACAAGACAAAAAACTCACAAAGAAAAAGTAGAGGATTGAATGAATGAAGCTGTGAGAAGAAAAATGTTCAACTAAAACTTTGGGGTTTTTTACATCAACTTCCTGTCTTTTTGTCTTTTCCTATCCAATGTACAGCTTAGGCCAGTTTTTCTGACTGCCAGCAAAAACCTTCAGGTGTCATAACTACCAGGTTATAGAAGCCTTAGCCAAGTCTCTTTCCTTTTTGAACAGACCATGTAGCTGCAAAGAAAAGGAATAGTATACCTGATGACTCTATTAGAATACTCTTCTACAACTGATTAACTGTTCTTATAGTGTAGGGCATATTTGGCAGAAGAGAGAACATGTGCAGTTATTTCTTTATTATGATTACCTGATGATATGTTATGATATTCCATTGAAATTTATGTTATTTTGCATTTGAATAACAAGCATACATTAATAATATGCAGTGCCATTTTTCATCCTCTGAAGCCATGTCTGCACACAGGTAACTCATAGAATCATAGAATGGTAAGGTTTGGAAGGGACCTCTGGAGATTGAGTCCAATCTGCGTGCCCACACAGGAACACCTAGGACATGCCACACAGGAACAGATCCAGGTGGGTCTTGAAACTCTGTAGAACAGGAGACTCCACAACCTCTCCAGGCAGCCTGTTCCAGTGCTCTGTCACTCTCCCAGTGAAGTTTTTCCTCATGTTGAGGTGGAACTTCTTGTGTTTCACCTTGTTACCATTACCTCCTGTCCTATCACAGGGCGCCACTGAAAAGAGACTGTCCCCATCTACTTGAGAACCACCCTTAAGATATTTGTAAACATTCTCTCTCAGTCTTCTCTTTTCCAGGCTAAACAGTTCTAGCACTGTCAGCCTTTCAAGTGTTACTTTCTGGTTTGAAATGTTAGTTTTCAGGCATAATAAATAGGAAATGTATAGATATATGAACATCTATGAACATAGAAAGGTCACTCACATTCTGATGCCTGAGTCTAATTCTCTTAGGAGGACATTACAAGAATATGAGAGAAAAATAAGAGACAAGTAGGTGATGTGAAAAGTTTTACAACAAACTTCTCTTTAAAGTTGTAAGATTTTCTATCAACAGAAGCCAGATTCATCTTATCTGCAATTTAAATCTACATCTCACAGATTGCAGGTTTTAGTCTTCATGTAGATTGTAAACTCACAGCCTTTTAAGAGAAAACTTCAGTAAATTGGCTTATCCACTTTACATCAATCTTTTTATATATCCCAGTAGAATTTTTAGTATGTGTATTAATAAAGCAAATGCCAGAGTATTTATATCACTGATTATTCTAACTGAAAATCAGTGGCTTAGGATAGATTCTTCTGGCTGGAATTCCATTTAATGCAGCTGTATAGTCATGTTCATAGAAGAAGCAAATTAATATTTCTGAAGACAGTATACAAATACTTTTTTTTTTTTTCCAGGTATAATTACACTTTGGGATACTAAATTCAGATGTATTTGATGGAGTCTTTATAACATGTCAGATGAGAAAACCCTGATTGGCAGATGATTTGAAAAGAAGGGTTTCTTCTCAGCACATAAATTAATGATTTTGTTTTATCTAGCAGAGTAAGCTCATTTTACAAAGACAGAAACTCTTGGAGTGTTTTAATTTGATCTGCAACAATTCACAGTTATATACATTTGCAGTGCTTTTAGAATCTAACATTGTATTTCCTCTTCCAGAATCAAGGAGGGGCATTTCTCTAATATGTAGATTGTACTTGGGTAAGTAACTACATGATTTTTGGAAAAGTCATAATGAAGGGCATGAGACATATGTTGAAGAAAGATAGTCCTATGGAACCTTACTAGAAAAGAAACAGAGATTACTAAAAATTGGGTTCTTTGATGAATTTTTTCAGAATGACATAGTAATGAAAATACTTCCAGGTTTGAACTTCTCAACTCAATGACATTTGAGATTTTCTCATAAAAATAAAACCTTTTGATTCCAACTCTCACAGAGTTGAATATTTAAATTGGTTTTTTTATTATATTTTAAATATTCATAATTGGACTTACCTTCAAATGCAGACCTATCATCTTCAAGTGCTCTGTTAGAAGCATAATATATCAATTTTTATTCCTGAAAAAAAAAGGAGTAAATTAAATTAATATAAATGATTTTATGTAACTATTGATTAGTATCTGTACTGTGGTAACACTTAGGAGATCACTTCAGACATCTATATATTGTACAAACATAAAACACAGTCATTGCCTCAAAAAAGTTTATAATTAAACTTTAGACAAGGCAAGAGACATCAAATGAATGCAGACTGTCAGGGAAGTACAAGGAAGAAGTGACACTGTATTGGTCAACATGACAGCAATGGTCTCAGCATCTTGTCTTAAAAGCTTAGTGTTGAAGAGATCAAACAAAAGTTGTATGTGATTATTCAGCACCTTGTGGATCTTTGTACTAGAAAGTTCAATAGCCTGTGGCTTGAGAACATCAGTCTGTGGCAAAGATCTTAAAAAAAATGAAGACAGAAGAAATGCATCTTAAAAAGAGAATGTTCTTTTACCTACATTCAGATCCTTTTGATTTCTTAACTCTTCATTTTCCCTTCCCAGTGGACTTCAACTTGAATAACAATGGGAAAGTATATCTGAATGATTCCAAGGTTACTAACCATGTGAGAAGAGTAAAAGAGTGAGTTTTAAAATGTTATACATTCAATTGTTAAGAATCAAAGGTATTATTGGAGTCAGATGAATGTAGTCTAGAGAAAGAATGTTTTCCAAAGTACACTGCCTGTATGTCTCAATTAATTTAATCAACATGTTGTTGATCCAGAACAGTTCAGGAACCTGTGTGCTGGGAACAATAACCCATATGTATGAGGTTTGTTCTAGGGACAGGTACCCAGATACTGAAAGGCACCTAAACATTGATTGCATCTGAGAAGCTGCTTTGTCTGGTCATTTCAGTGCTTGAGGAATCTCATCTTCTTGTACAACACTATCTTTATACACCTAATAAAACGATCCCTAAAAATAGATTGATGAAGACTTGATGACTCATTCGGTTTCATTTTGATGCAAACAAAATGTTGCAAAAGAGAGCTTGACCTGCCATTTCCAAACATGAATGACCTCAAAATAAATCACTTGGGTGCATAGGACAGAAGTGAAGTCAGTGGCAATCCCTCTGCACAACTGAGAACTGCACTGTATTTTTTACAGAGGGAAGAGACACTCAAAAACAGTTAAGGAATTTAGGAACACACATTTGGATTTTTTATTTGTTTGCTTGTTTCTCCTTTGGTGCCTAAACAGAGATATTAATAAAGGTCATCATATCTGTCTTCTGGATCATATAAACTAACAGTCAAAAGCATTCCAGCTAACTTGGAGGTGATTTGGAAAATGAATTTTCATAAATAGATTTTAAGGATTGAGTGGCCTAACCTGCTATGAAGGTTGTCTCTGCCTATTTCCTGACATTCTAAAAAATCAAATATATTCAGCTAAATCCTTTACATATTCAGTGGTGATGACTATCACTCATTTCACCTAATCTCAGACATCTTCTGAAATACTTCTATGGTATTGCATGTCATAATTATTTCAGAAAATAATGGCATTATAGTGAGTAAACCTAGAGTTAAGTATCAGTAATGCTGTTCACACTACCAGGCAAATTTATGCTCCATCTCATGTGCCTGGTGCATTTTTCTTGTTTCCATGCATATTTTCTCTACTTAAATGGAACGTGTCAGTATTGCTGTTACCTAGATAAGAAGTACCATAAGTGCAAAAGCCTGGCTTATGAATTTTTGATTCTACTGATGAGCACTTCATGTGTGTCTAAGGTTTGTTCTCTGAAGAAAGATGTTTCTGCAATTAACTAATGGAAACAAGGAATCCTGCTACTTTATAGTGATAGATTTTTGGGGGGTTATCTTAGATATAGAAGGCATTCAAGGCAAGTTCCAGTACAAGATTTAAGTACTAAAATAATATAAGTTTGGGCTGATGAGGCAAAATTTTAATTGCAAGTCCTGACTCACCTTCTGAGCTGGAGACACCTAATCTCTATAAACCCTTCAGCATTTGATGTTAAATCTCTTCAGGTACCTATTAAGTCACTGCACGTGCCCAGAACTGTCCTATACTTGGCAGGCTTAAGCAGCTCGGCACTTAGATCATGTCTGAGCTCAGTTTAGATTGA
This sequence comes from Ceryle rudis, assembly GCA_033439905.1. Taxonomy (NCBI): domain Eukaryota; kingdom Metazoa; phylum Chordata; class Aves; order Coraciiformes; family Cerylidae; genus Ceryle; species Ceryle rudis. The sequence continues at coordinate 78,478 of JAAGNO010001802.1, forward strand.
GAAACTAAGAGGAGTGAAATCTGAATCACCCCAAAAGCTCAGTACAGTAAACACTCAGAGGCCATAGAATATGGCAGGACTACTCTCTTTACACACTGCAAATCTAAAGTAGGTCAGTTTTAGACCACAGACAGAGAAGAGATGAAAAGCTTTTCACTTGTGTCCCACACAGCATTTTGCTTACTTGCATGCCATTTAGTCCACTGAGCAGGCTGGACTCCCAGATTCAGTACCATCCTTCTCCTGAAAACTCTGATCTGCATCTTCCACCTTCAAAGCTCATGTCCTAGTGACCAGACAATAGTCTGCTGAAGTGTGGGAAGACAATCTGCATGTCTCTTTTCAAGATATCTTCAGGCAGATAAAAGTGCAGGATATACTGGTCCAGAGAGAAAGCACAGGGTGAATTTGACTTTATAGTGTGGTAGGTAAATTATCTTGGAAGACCTTGAATCTGTCTCATGCTTCCATGACTATTTTTATATTTAATATTAAAAGGTTTTTTAAATTCAATCTTACCTTTTTTTTTTTTTTTTTTAATGTTACC
>JAAGNO010001802.1:79124-96203 GCA_033439905.1 Ceryle rudis
ATTCCCCCATTGCTTCTATCTAGAGCTGTGCAACTGACTGGTTTTTCATTTCCCTGGTAGTTGAGATAAAGAAACACCTTCCATTACTATTTTTATTTTTAATATTAAAGAGTTTTTTAAATTCCATCTTACCTTTTTTTTTTTTTTTTTAATGTTACCTAGGTCACCTAATATTTCAAGATCACATGACAGACTTGTTCCTTTTGTGCCTCTGCTGCAGTCAGTAACGTTATATCAGGAAATAATTTTACAGTTGCTCATAACCCATGGAACATAAAACAGAACTGAGCTACAAATTACAATGTCCTAGGCATCTGACCCAACATGTTTTCTGGTATCAAAGGATGTCCACTTACTACATATTCATTTTGGTCAACTAAGAATCTGGCCCTTGAGATAGAAAAATCTAATTTGATTAAATTCAATTAAACTGAATAGTCAGTAAAGAAGCTCTTCAGTCTCTCAAACTCTCTAAATAAATATGTACACGCGAAAACATAAAAATAAACAGGTGAAAATAGATAAAGAAATATTACTCTTAGCACTCTTAACTATAGACCAACTGATCTATAATTCTCTGGAGCTTAATTACAGCATACATTAATTATGTGCTTAGCTCTTAAGCCTTTAATAAAGAAAAACATATCTTTAAATGTATCTAATTAGGTAAAGTATCTGTTCTGGTTTAGTTGCATTTGGCACCAAAATGAAAACACAAAGAAAAATAGCTTTCTCTTTGTGGATCTCTGAACTAGGTATCCCATTGTCCTTCTGAGATTCCAATACAAATGAAAGCAGTATTATAAATAGACCAAGTTGCGCTCACAAGTTAAAGGCCTTGGAAACCTATATGCATGTATGTATATATCTGGCAATAACCACAGAACTTTGATGGCCTCTTTGTATCCCCCAGTCCTGACAACTGTTCTGAAGCCACAGAAATAAATTCCTTAGGACTTTTTTTCCTCAAGAAAAGAAAAGTTATTTACTCTTTCCAAAGACTACAAAGTATAATCATCTGCCCTTCTGGAAATGCTCTGTTGCTTTCAGACGGTCATAAAGAGAAGTCTGAGGTGTCCTGGAAATGGAGATGACCAACAAAATCAATTCAAATGTATTCCTGACAAAAAGGTTTCATCCCCACTGCATACTAGTACTGCATTGCCTATTACAGATTTTTAATTTTTTTTAAGGTAAGACCTATACAAACCATTACAAACCTGGCTACATATATGTATTAGAGATTTCATGTTTTCACATGTATGTAACTCAGAATAAGAAATGCTACCTTCATATGATGACTTACATGCAGGTCCTTTGGAATTTATTTGGACATCTTTGCTCAGCTTTCATATCCATATAAATCCTGCTCATTCTTCTACAACATCAGGGAAGACTATTTCTTTAGGCAGAACAGTGACAATAACAGCCACAGGCAAACAAGTTGTGAATGATATATCCTGAATTTCCTTTCCTTCAATTCTTTATGGGTTTTCTACCTAGTTATTCACAGTGAGTTTATACCTTCCCAATTTTCTCTACTCAGACTTCCATGAGAGGATCTTGTTGATAACTTGCTTGATATCTTGAAACATTTGTTTTCAAGTTATCAGAAGCACAAGCAATTAACTTTTAATTTCAAGAACAAGAATGTATCTAACAACTATAAATGCTATTAGGTTTATAGGAGACAGAAGATGGGAGAAATCACAGCAAAGTGGTAGCCCATATTAATGTGATTATTTCCTTTGCCTCCATCATTTGTATCCACCACTTTGCCTTATCTTTCAGTTTGCCTAATAGAAAGCATGTGGAATAATTGCCAGGAATACTTTTTTTCCACTCCATTTCAAAAGGGAGAAGGGAGGACATGTAGTATATTCACAGGTAAGAAATGTATTCCATCTAAGTAGAGATGAAACAGGTTAGGACTACAAATATACATAATGCAGAAGATTATGGCTGAAGTCTACAAAATCATTAATTCTGTGAAGACAATGGTTTGAAAAGGCTAATCTGCTTCAAAACAGCAAGCTGATCATTTAATCAGGTGTTCCTATAGCTTTATTACAAGAAGTAGCAATCTGAAAGGAGTTATAAAACAAACATATGGGGTATTGCCCCAGGTTATAATAGACACACAAAAAAATATATGGATTCAAAATAGCTCTGGAGAAGTTAGTGGAGCATAGGTGGATTTAACTTCTATCTTTGAAAGTCCCTGGGATGCTGATTAGAAAGAGCTGAGGGAAGAACCATTCTGTACATGCTTAATTTTCTGTATTTTCTCTAAGAGTTTACCACTGGTCACTGTTCAGGGCAAAATAGTGGTCAAAAAACTCTGATTAATTCTGGCAGTTTCTTACAGTATAGCTTCACTTTGATGAAAATTTGTTGGTTAAAACTGACCTTCTTTTGGAAAGTCACTTCCATGCTGAACAGCTGTAGACAATAAGCTGTTTAGGAAAGTCCTTTGTCATTGTGCTCTCAGCAGAGGTCCAGTACATGATTGCATTCACAGGCACAACAGATATACAGAAAAAGTTAATCCCAGTTAAGTTATAGAGAAAGTTTCTTTCCTTTTAATGAAGACAGGGCTTTCTCTTTAGTACATTATTACCCAAATTTTAGGTATAATTTAAACTGAGTAAAATATGCAACATGACAGCTGTCTGATCATCAAGTCCAAAAAGGGAAATAATGAAAATTCACAGTATTTTGAAAGTTATATTCTATGGCTCTGTTACTTAGCAAATAACACCTTTTAAGTGCAGCCTTATGACAAGCACCCCATTTGTTTTTCCCATGCCATATGTCAACAGGGGAAGAAACTGAGAAAAATACCCTCCCCTTCTTCGATTGACATGCATTTTAAACTCCTTGTCAAATTTGAATAATTATTTAAGTAGTATAAATATGCTAGTCTCCAAATTTAAAAAAAAATGAAAACCTAACAAGCTGTAGTGTTTGTCTACTTGATGGTAAGAGAGTTTATAAAAGGATCAGAAAATAAAATTAGGGTAAGGGAAAAGGTGGCTAACCTGCCCATATTTTTTATTTTGCCTTTACACTACTGTAGGTGATACTGGGAAGGACTTTAAAAGAATAAATTGTGTTCTATTTTCCATTTTAAGGCTTTATTTTTATTTTTCCAAATATTTGCTAAATTTTAATTATCTGTTCTTGCATTTTTGCAAGAATAGTAGTTAGCTATGTCTCATTAAAAAAAAAAAAAAAAAAAAAAGAAGAAGAAAATATTGTTATTATGATGTTAAAAAAAGTCATGTACCTGAGAAGTGGTTTATGGTTTATGATTCTATATATTTATGGTCATCTTGGGAGCTGACTGACCTCTGTTATGAATGAAATGTCGCCAAACTTTTATGAGAATATGAAGTTGCTCTGAAAAATCTCTGATATATGTCCAGCAGGTGTATCTTAGTTTAATAACCAAAAGTCTGTTATTTGGAAAAACAGTATTGGATCATTATCTTTACAGTATTTGCTGTAACATAAGTGAGCAAGGGAATATGAGTAAACTGCACAAATTACTTTAATGTCATCTTTTCTTAAAGACTGAGAATTTTACCTTAAACCATTAACATTTACTATTTTTATATGTAATTTTAAAGCTTTTAGTTTCCCTGAAGCTTTCAAGTAATGTTATCATTTAGGATTCAAGGTTAGGATACCATGAAGTTATCTTTCGGTTATAAAATATATTAATAGTGGTATTCTTTTTAGGAGATAATTTGTGCAGAAATGTAGCATTTCAATATCTACACCACTACATTTGCTTGGAGAATCTCACCATATCCAACTAGATCACAAAAGGGAAAAACTATAAATTGTAGGTATATACAAAATTGCAGAAGTGTCCTAGCTAAAATTATAAAATACCGTTCTGAAATAAGAAGGCTCATGTCTGTGCAGTGCTGAAGAACTGAAATGTGTGTAGATAGTGTAAGGATTAGTGGGTACATAGGCAAGGGGTGTTTCATAGTTTTCAAAATCTAAGGATGTAATTTTATAAAGATTTGGTCCATCAGCAAAATTGGCTTATATGCCTGCTTCTGGCTAGTCATTGTGAACTGCAGTGCAACATGAATCAATGCAGCTGTTCTAGGGGATAATAATACTATGAACCAGATAATTTAAATGAGGCAGAATACCAAATATATCTTAAAAATACACTTTTAATCTGAGATAAATTACTTCATTTGGTGAGGTAACATGAATAACTTCAGGATGTCTAACTTTAGGACAATTCAAGTTTATAAGATGTAAATCTTAATGTAAAAATTTAAAGAATGCACTAAATCAGACTGAATAAAATACAGCTTCTGCTTTATGCTGTTTCTCAACTGAAGGATCACTTCAGCTGCAGTCATCTCTCTTGCCTGAAACAAACATTCGCTTATTCTCTGTTCTGATTATTTATGATCAGCAATCCCTATTTATCATTACTTCAGAGTTCTCAGATCTGAACTATTTCTACATCATTATTTCTGCCAAATAGTTCCTACATGTGGATTGAAGAGCCATTTACATTGCTAGTTTGAAGATTGTTTTGTAGTTACAGAGATAAGGAATCCAATAATGATATTTTCTAAGCCCTTTTTAATTCATAGTTTCCAAGCTATGTGTCAATGTATACCACACTTGAAAGCTTTGAAGTAGCTCATGTACAAATCTGCAGTCTATCACTTGTTTACTAGCCATTTTTCAACTTTTTTGTGATGCAGTTAGTTGTCAGGAAAACACAACCCTCTTCTGATCTGACTGTGTCTCTAAACGAAATTTTAAAGAGCTAAAAGAGACAGGAAAATGGTGTGTTGATACACTGTTCCCAAACCTGAAGAAAAAATCAACTTTTGTGGTGACAAAGCCACCCTGCAAACATAAATGCTGTCCTATCTACTGGTAGGACTGAGTAAGACTAAGACCTAGTTAGAAACTTCTGAAACAGCCATTTGTGGCTTTTAGGTTGCAGCTCAAGTGTTCTTCCTTCAGACTCTGCTTTGCAAAACTACCTTTAATGGAACAAGACACTCTCTTTCAGAGGCAAGCTGTGAGCAAGCATTTAGTACTGCACCCAGAAAGGACCCAGGGAGAAAGCACTCAGCAAGAAGACAGGTACCTAACCTTTCTTTCCTGTTATCACAGTTTAAGGAATATTCAAGCTTTCTTTAGAAAGTTCATTTCAGAAAGAAGCCAATTCGGGGTCAAATGACTTCTGGGAAGTCAAGCCTTCTGTTCCCTTGGTGGGTCAGGAGAGTCACTGAGAATACAAAAGACAAAAGCATTCCGGTTTCTTTTCTTCACTGGGGTGATGTCCCCCTTCATTCCATGGTTAGATTTGCAGTTTTTTAACAGATTTTAAAGCTGATAAGGGTTTAGACTTAGATGTTTGACTTCAAATCACTGGAATTAATCCATCTTTTTTACTTTATTCTCTGACGTGATCAAGCTATGGATCTGGACATTAACTAAGGTTCTACTTGCTTTGATTTCTGGGTTTCTTTAGTATAAAGATATGTGAATGTTTCCAGGGGTCTGTGCCAATCAGCTGGATGACTAACCACTTAGTAAAATATTAGAAACATGCAGAGGTCATTTAATTTTTAATTTTCTTCCCATAAAGACTAGATGTAATATTTTATGGGTATTTTTTGGTTTTTATTTCCTTCTAAAAGTGAGCATGCATAAGAACATCTATCTGAAAAATTCAGTTTACCTCAATGAGAAAGTCAGCTGGTTTTTGGGTGGAGAATGAAAAAACAATATTCCTCTTTTTATTTTATTTTTCTTTCTCTTCATTCTACTTCAATGAACATTGTAAGTGAATCTACTTTTCGTCAACACCTTTTTCTGTCACAAGATTTTTCTTTTTATTCTTGAATTTTGATAGTCTAAAGGAATCTTATCGTCACATACAATTGAATTGGGTCATAATTTGATCTGTACTATTTAATATGTAGTTTTTCATGCCTATGACTCAAAGACGTGCATTTGTCTTTCCCCATTGCAAAGCTGTCTCCTTTTTCAATGACAGGACACCAACATTTTGTCAGTGATTAAGGTATTCAAATTCCAAATGATCTGATCTTCAAGTCCTAATACAGACTCTTGTGAACTTCAAGAGGTTATAAGTTAGTTAAGCACTTCAAGATTTGGCATGGCAAACAGACATTTGGCATCTCTATCAATGTCTACTCAGTATGGTTATTTATTCATTCATTTGTAGAACTTTAGAGTTGGATAACTACAACTGCATAGACAACCTTATTTTGAGATAAATCACCTTTATATAAAGTCCAGAAATTAATTTTCCTTTTTTTAACATGATAAATAACTGAGTGTAACAGGAAATAAACAACTTAAGTCTCTCTTGATATCAAATATAATTCAAAAAGTTAAGTGGTCAAAGGTATGCCATTTCAAAAAGACAGGTAATTAATATATTTAAAGAAAAGCAAAAAGGTCTATTGCTTTTATTGACTAAGTATTTTCTTTCAGATGTTTACCTGATAGGAAGAATGGCTCAGCTGAACAGTTAAAATAAATTTCTAGCACATAAAGAGAGGGCTTTTAAAGACCAGGGTCCAGAAAGCATCTTGAATGTAAATGTCTTTGGCTACTGACAGAAATGACCAAGCATATAAGCTTAGATCACCTGTGATGCACAGAAAGCAAGAAATATAGTAGTAAGACAAAAAGTGTGTGTTTGTAATACAGAGTGCTATATTTGTATGAATAATTTGTTGCATATATACACGGTGTTAAACAAAATACATCAGGATGCACTGCAGCACTCAGATCTGGCTTCATGACAGCATATATGTCAGCAGCTATAGTAAGTCCCTCACTGACACTGTATGTCAGAGTGTCAATAATCTCAGCTGCATTTTTGCTTTTCTGATGGAATATGTCCTTCTTATCCTTTGAGTCTCATAGAAAACAATACTGGTTTTTAGTGGCATCAGGAATATCTAGCTATTCCCTTAAAGGATAAATATGACAAAATCTCTTGCTATTCCTTTCTTGCTAGAAGTAACTTCTCAAGGCAAGTATTTTCCACCCTTTTTATGTACTTCAGATTTTTTGTTTTATACAATCTCAGAAAAACTCCTTATACTGATATCCAAGTGTGCCTTCCAAAACATGTCTGAAGTGACAGGACAATGTTAACTGATGGATCAAACACATTATGCTATCATCTAAAAATTCTTGTCCTATTGTCCATGACACAGTTTGAAAGTCCAGGAAAATATTGGACATTTTATGGAGCAGGGATCATCTGTAGGTATTATAAAGTATTAAAAAGTCTTGGTGCATTATCTACTAAACAAACACATTAGTAGTGACATATATAGGAGCAATGGCACAATTGATGCAATTAATAGTTTTGCTTAACCATCACAGAATAATTTTCAATACACTTCCTTCTACTTCCAAAGAAATAAAGGTACTTTATTACAACAAATTCACTTCTGGTTTTCTTCTGGAAACTTCTGAAGTAAAATTTAAATTTAAACATGGTAGGACTCTGAACAACAGTAAAATAGATAATTGATCTGGAAGCAAAAGGATCATAAGCTGAATGTTGATCCATCTAGCAGCTGTAAAACTGTTCACACAGACTGAAAATAAACTAAATTCAGGGTCTTCCACTCACTTTAGTTAAACATCAGGTTCCCAACACCTTTATTAAAAAAAAGCTATTTATGCAATGCTATCATCAACTACAGTAGACTACCATATGGTATCCTTCAGACAAATTTCCTTAATTGCTTGTAACAGTAATTAAATAGCAACCAGAAAATGAAATTACAGCTGCAGCTGGAAGAATATTTCAGTTAAAATGATTAGCCTTTTCCTGTTCATGAATGGTTTGATCACCACAGATTTCTGCATATGTGTCTAATTCAGGAACACTTGCCACACCATTATGCCAACAAATTCCATCTCAGGGATGGAAGAGTTAGTCACAGCTCTCGTGTATGTTGTGTTAGCTTCCTAATAATTATGGTCTGGGGGAGAGGATAGGCGAGTGAAAACAAAACCAGAATTAGTTTTTTGCTGGTAAGAATTCCTTGTATAATAATTTGAAACAAAAATAATATATCTTCGCATTCTCATAGATATATAAATAAATAAATAAATAAAAGTCACCATCTGAACCTTGTTTAGTCTGAAAAGTCCAAATGTCACTTAGAGACATGATGTCACAGAGACATGTCCAAATGTCACAGAGACATGACTGAAATCATTGGTGTGCAATGCAACTTGTACAGGATACATGGTTATTCATCTTTTGTTCCCTGCAGATGTAATAGCCGAGGCACTGTTTTCACTCAGTTGGGAAGAGGAGAGCTTTCAAATTCTTCTGGGAATAAGAAACTCTGTCCTAAGAGAGTCTGTTCAGTGTAAAACAATGAAGTCTGTGTAACCTACCAAATATAGGATGATTCATAGACTCATAGAATCATTTGGGTTGGAAAAGACCTTTAAGATCATCGAGTCCAATCACTAACCCTACTCTACCAAGTCCACTAATAAGCCATATCCCCAAGCACCATATCTATACAGCTTTTAAACACATCCAGGAATGATGACTCAACCACCTCCCTGGGCAGCCTGTTGCAATGACTGACAACCCTTTCAGTGAAAAAATTTTTCTCATGTCCAGTTATAACCTCCCCTGGTACAACTTGAGCCCATTCCTTCTTGTTCTATCACTAATTACTAGAGAGAAGATACCAGCTACTACCTCTCTACAGTGTCATATCATCTAGTTGTAGAGTGATAAGGTCTCCCTTCGGCCTCCTTTTCTTCAGACTAAATAGCCCCGGTTCCCTCAGCCGCTCCTCATAAGGCTTGTTCGCCAGGTCCTCCACCAGCTTAGCTGCTCTTCTCTGTATTTGCTCCAGCACCTTGATGTGTTTCCTGTATTGTGGTGCCCAAAACTGAACACAGTACCCAAGGTGTGACCTCACCAAAGCCAAGTACAGAGGCACAATCACCTCCCTGGTCCTTCTATTTCTAACACAAGCCAGGATGTCATTTGCCTTCTTGGCCACCTGGGCACACTGCTGGCTCATATTCAGCTGCTTGTCAATCAGCACAACCAGCTGCCAGACAGCTTTCTGGCCAGTCTTCCCCAAGCCTGTAGTGTTGTATGGGATTGTTGTGGCCTAAGTGCAGGATCCAACACTTGGCCTTGTTGAAGCTCATACAACTGACCTCAGTCCTTTGATCCAGCCTGTCCAAGTCCCTCAGTAGAGCCTTCCTACCCTCAAGCAGATCAACACTCCTACTCAATTGGTGTCATCTGCAAACTTACTAAGAGTGCCCTCTATCTCCTCATCAAAATAATTAATAAACATGTTAAACAGAAGCTTAACACTGAGCCCTGAGGAACACCACTTGTGACTGGCTGCCAGCTGGAATTAACTCCATTCACCACCACTCTTTGGGCCTGGCCATCCAGACAGTGCTTTACCCAGCGAAGTGTACATCTGTCCAGGCCTAGGGCAGACAGTTTTTTCATGAGAATGATGTGGGAAACAGTATAGAAGAATTTACTCCACCAAATATTAACTGTGGTTCTATCCCTTGCTACTCAACATTAACTGTTCTAGAGATTCTGAGGTAATTTATGTAGATTCACAGCATTGAGAATAGATAGGATCAATTTCATGCTTTAGCTGGATTCCTTATTTGACTTCACTTTACCTGGCACTTCTTAGGCACCTAAAATTCTGTAATTTCTAAAACCTGGATTGAGGAAACTATATGACTCAACATCTTAGAAATTTTTACATAGAAACTTTGACCCACATCAAGGAGTAGTTTCTGCTTCAGACAAGCTTCTATTAAAATTACTCATCAAAGCTGTTGGAAACAATCCTTGGTGCTGCCTAATATCGGTAAGGACAGAGAAGGTTTCAAACTATCTAACCAATCCATTCTGTAAATGCTATTTTTTAGAACAAGTCCTAAAATGCAGTTCTTTCCTCATTCACAACATCCCACTCACTGACCCATTTTCATGCTTCTCTCCCTCCTTTCCTTTGTAACTTGTTACATAAAACAAGGAAAGTAATACATAACGGAATGACTTTACAGTCATTGTACCAATGATTCACCTGATAGCTGATAGTTAAGACATTATTCAGAAATGTGGAGATATGGGACTGGGTTCTTTAACCAAGGGGTCTTTTAGCAAGGAATAGGAACCTATGGCCTCCTTACTTCTTCAGATCTCTTTAAACACTTATTTTCTCACTTAAAGGAGATGGTCTTGTTTACAATAGCAAATTTAGGAAACTGATTCCAAAAGCTCTTCAACTGATAATGGTTATAAATCCAAAGAGGAGTGAGGCACTCAGTTCTGTTTACATTAATGATTTGCTAGGGGAATAAGCTCCTTATTCAATAAACTGATTGGTGTGTAACCTGTTCTTGTATCTCAAACTATTAGTCATGGTATGGGGATCCTGTGTCCTCATGCAGTCTTTTATACACTGCTCAGTATAGTGACACCATCTACATACTGCAGTGGGCAAACCTGGAGTGCCTACATCCTTGGTGTGAACCTAACTTCTAGTCTTGCTAGCTTAGTCTTCTTCCGCTTAAGCTGTGTGTTTTCCTCTGAAGATATGTCTTTTCTCTCACCTCTCTCTCTTCATGGACTATAGCGGGAGCCCAGAATGTCAAAACTTTTAAATAAGCTGTGTCAGTAGATTACCAGAATTTTGGTGGGATGAAACTTGGCCACTGTGGTTTGTTTCTCAGTTTGTAGAAAGGGGATGATGCAGCACTTTATAGGGGATGGCTATGAGGGTTTTAAGCAGGCCTGGAACAGGGTTCATGTAAGTATGTGAGATAACACTATCCTGTTAGTTAAGTGATTAAAATCCATGCCAATAAAAGTTTTAATTTATACTTTAAGTCAAGCTCAGATTCAGCTTTGGCTTTGATAAGATTTCATAAAGAGAAAAAACAGTTAGTTGGAAATGTTAATGGAAACAAACCATCTTTAGAGCTGGTAGAAAAATAGCTCTACTTTGTTAGGACATCATCACAAAACCAACAAAACTTGGATTGCTCACCTGTACTCTGAACAACTTCTGTTGAACCAGAGCTTTCCAAGATGTTTACAGCAGAAGACAAAGGACAGCCTACTGGTGTCATTTAAAAGGCTATTTATTAGAGTTAACACTGGAAGAAGAGAATAGCATGGATAATATTATGTCCCTTTAGAAGCTGGAAGCCTTGAGTGGTGTAGTATCACACAAGACTCTGACCCATGTGCAGCACACCATGATGACACTGTTCATAGAAGAGTTCCTCCTTTTTTGGCATTTGAAGCTATTACAGGGTTTTCTTATGAGTGAAAAGCTCCTTTCACCATTTTTACAGTCAAATACAAAATATTTTTCCATGAGAAATTCTCACTGCATTGTTAGATAAAGGAAAAGACACACAGGAGGCATAATCATTGGTGCAGAGCAGGAGCTGCCTGCAGGAATTTGTCCTGCAGCACAGTGGAGCACACCATATATACAGCACAGCACAGCCTGCTCAGGTTAGCTCTGCTGTGGATCGCTCACTCCTCCAGGCACAGGGCTCTGCTGGTCAGGTTCACTACCGCCTGTATTCTGAGGTAAATAAGGTGATCCCAGAGAGGTATTAAAAAGGAATTTGAAAATTAAGTCCTGCTTTTGTGTTGCAACACTGCAGTTAATTCAGTCCTGAAGTGCTACACAGCCGAATGGCAAGCAAGTACTTGAGAAGTCCTTATAAAAATATGAACTGGCTACTAAAAATAGCACAAAACTGAACTCTGAAAAGTATTTGCTCAGTGCTAATACTTTTCCAGTGATAATGCTGAAACACATTTGTTGGCAGTAGATTAAGATTCTGAATAAGTATCTAGCTGTGTCTAATTATTTTCTGCTACTCATTTGTATTTGGGATCTTCTGCAGGGCTTGTTAATGTGTTGCTCTTAGGTTAACATAGTCTGTTAATGCATAGCTCCTGAATTAAAATTTAGGCTGTCAAAGCATAATTTCCAAGGATTTTTCACAGTTATATTTCAGTAAAGTAAAAAGAACTTGGAAACCATGTATTACATTAGCCTTTTAAGAGCAATGAAGCTTACTTTGCCTATAACCAGTGCTGTGAATTCACTTAACTGAGACCTATGCCTGTTTTTCTCTCTTTTAACCCCAAGTCACTCAGAAAGAAACATGAAACAGTTTCTTGGTCTACAAAGAAAACAGTTAGCACTCTAATATGAGTATCTACTTTCAGATTGCATCCCTTGTTACTTCTCTATAAAGTAAATTTACCACTTCTCTATTTTAATATTACTTCTTCCCCAGGTCTTCTATGCAGTTTTGTGAATTAGCTTGTATTTTCACTTTTCTGCATTTTTATGTTATAATATATTTAATACACTTGATTGGAAAACATGTAAGTATATGAAAATATATTTGAAAACTAAAAAGAAGAAACACAACAGTTAAAGATAAGCCATAAGATCTAAAAAGCTAGATTCCTGGAGTACATCTATGTGCCACAGATCATCAGAGGACATAAAGGTGCATGGAAATAAACACTAGCATGGCTGCCTATTTCCTTTAATTAATGTTAAATTGTTCTCTTTTATCTAAACCTTCCTTGTATGTTGTGAACATATGGTTTATGCTTATGTAATGCTCACATAAAGAGGTAAAGCTGTTCATTAATTGGAAAGCAATTACAGCATAAACAAGTATAGTTATTTGTAGTTGTTTAGATATAGAGGTGTCACGGTTTAGGGTCAGGGTGGCCCCTTAGACCTAACAGACACTCTTTGTTAACCCCCTCCCTCCCCAAAGGGGAAAAGGAATAAGGGAGAGAGACTTAGTAATTAGAAAAAGGAAACTAGAACAGCTTTAATGATGATAATAACAATAATATAGAATATGTACAAATATATACCAAACCAGTATCGAACCCAGCCCCCTGATGGTAATTACATCACCATCACCGCTGATGCTGTAGAGCAGGCACCAGGGGGTCCCAGACCAGGCCCTGCAGCAGATGGGAGCTATGTTCAGCAGCTGTATTCTGCTACCAGATTTGGGAACATGGAATTGAAGGCAGAATGGACAGAGGATGTTCCGAGGAAGCAGTCCAAGAGGGGAGAAGAGCCCAAGTAGAAGCCCCATAGACCCTTCGGATCCCTCTGCTTTATATAGCCAATATGATGTCTATGGGATGGAATACCTCATTTGTCAGTTGGGGGTCACCTGCCCTGCCCACTCCTCCCTAGGTGCAGTCTTTCACTTTGTGCAACCCCTGTGTGGTACACAAGATCCAGCAGTGGCCTTGGTCTGCACACCAATCCTTGGTAGTAACACTAAACATGGGGTGTTATCACTGCTGGGAGCAGACACTGTCTGTGAAAACATGTTTCTAACTTCAGAAAGTGCTGTTAATTAGAAGTACTGAACTGAAAAGTAAAATCACTGAACAGAATTAGTTCTGTTTTCACTCAAACCAGGACAAGAGGTCAGTGAAATAGCAATTGCTAAAGGGTAAACAGTACACAGGGACCAGTACACTGATATTTGAAACCAAGACTGCTTGGACAGGTAGATATTTTTATAGGTTTGTTGAACAACAGACTGCTTTTCAGTCATATTCTTTCTCTGAGCAGCATTATCTGGGGGAATGAACAAGCTCAAATACAAAGCTTTCATAATAGAAAATATCAGTTCTTTCTAAAAAGCTTAACAACTCCGTCCACCACTTGTATCCAATATATTTTGCCATTGATGTTTTTAATAACATTACAAAGTCATCTGAAATGAGAAAACTTCTGTCTTTTAAAACAGCTGAAAGCAAATCAGGTGTTACAAACCTCTTGCCCATAACTAATCCTTAAATAATCATGGAATGTTTTAGGTTGTAAGGGACCTTAAAGATCATCTAGTTCGGTCATAATCAGTAATAAAGAAAGTTAAATTGTGATCTTTGAAAAGAGATTCACCACAGATGTATGCTGTATAAGTGGTAGAACTACAACTAAGAGGGGACAGAAAGATAAAAGATAAAGACAGAAACCATTTTATAATGGTTTAGATCTCATTGCATATACCTTAATACAGAATGACAATAAGTATTTATAAAAGTCTGAATGTACATTTAGGGTAATAATTGAAATGGAATTTGGATGTTTCTGAGAAGCAACTGTTCTAAACGAATAGCTATAAAATAATTATGTCAACTCAGACAGCAGTAACATAATGAAATTACACATTTTTCCTCTTGTTTGTTGACTCAAACTACAAGGAAGAAGTTACATTGAGTTTCTGGTAGGTTCATATGTTTTCTTCCAACCACTTCTGCACTTCATCCATGTGGTGGGTTGACCCTGACTGCATGCCAGGTGCCTACCAAGCCATTCTATCACTCCCCCTTCTCAGCTGGACAGAGGAGAAAAATACATCAAATAGCTTATAAGGACAGGAAGATCACTCACCAGTTGGTTAGGGGCAAAACAGAATCGACTTGGGGAAATTAATTTAATTTAGTCATAGAAACATAGAATGTTTTGGGTTAGAAGAGACATTTAAGATCTTCTAGTTCCAACTCCTCTGCCATGCACAGGGACACCTTCCACTACACCTGGTCTTGAACACTTCCAGGGATGGGACATCCAAAACCTCTCTGGGCAACTTGTTCCAGTGTTTTACCACCCTCACAGTGAAGAATTTCTTCCTTACTTCTAACCTAAATTGATCTTCTTTCAGTTTAAAGCCATTACTCTTTGTCCTATCACTACCTGCACTGGTAAAAAGTTCCTCTCTTTCTTTTACATCCCCTTAGGTACTGGAAGGCTGCTATAAGGTCTCCCCAGAGCCTTCTTTTCTCCAGACTGAACAGCCCCAACTGTCTCAGCCTGCCTTAATAAGAGAGGTGTTCCAGCCTCCTGATCATCTTTGTGCACTCCTCTGGACTTACTCCAAGAGGTCCACATGCTTCTTATGTTGCAGCCTCCAGATCAGAATGCAGTACTCCAAGTGTGGTCTCACCAGAGAGGAGTAGAGGTGCAGAATCACCTCCCTTGACCTGCTGGTCACACTTCTTTTGATGCAGCACAGGATACAGTTGACTTTGTGGGCTGTAAGTGCACATTGACTGATCATGTTGAGCTTCTTGTCAACCAACACCCCCAAGCCCTTTTCTGAAGGACTACTCTCAATCCATTCTTTGCTCAGCCTGCATTTGTGCTTGGGATTACCTCAACCCATGTGCAGGACCTTGCACTTGGCCGTGCTCACAAGTTTTGTACAAGCCCACCTCTCAAGCCTGTAAAGTCATTATGGATGGTGTCCCTTCCCTCCAACGTGTTGACTGCACACCACAGCTTGGCCTTCCTGGTTACATGGCCTGTAGCAGGCCCACACTATGTTGTCACCTGTCCTTGATTTCCTTTTATTCCTGACCCACAAGCTCTTGGTCAGCTCCTCATTCATCCCCCAGTGGAGCTCCATGCATTCCATCTGGTCGTTGACACAGAGGGCAAAACCCCCTCCTGGTTTCCCCTGCCTGTCCTTCTTAAAGAGCATGTATCCTTCTATTCCAAGACTCCAGTCTTAGAAGCCATTCCACCATGTCTTTGTGATGCCAATAAGATCATAGCCCTGCAGGTGTGTGCACATCTCTAACTCCTCTTGCTTATTCCCCCACTACATGTGTTTATATAGAGGTGTTTGAGTTGGCCCCAGTGAAGCTGACTCACCCTTTGTGCTGCTCTTCAGGTGCTCTCATGCTGACCTGTGATCCCCTTCTAAACTCTGGACTTCTGTTGCTGACACTAGCATCAAACTGGCAGGAGTGGGATGGACTGAGGTTCCCATCTTCTTACCAATCTATTATCCTTCAAGCCTTCTTATCACCTTCCTACTTTCTTTTTACCAACCAAATCAGAGCAGGATAATGAGAAGTAAGACCTGAATCTTAAAACACCTTCCTACTACCCTTCTCTTCTCCCTGGGCTCAACTTCACTCCTGATTTTCTCTACCTCCTCCCCACCAGTGGCACAGGGTGATAAGGAATGGGGGATGCCATCAGTTAGTCACATGTGTCTGCCGCTCCTTTGTCTTCACACTCTTCCCCTGCTCTATCGTGGTGTTGGTCCCTCCACAAACTTCTCCGATGTGACTCCTTCCCAAGGGCTGTGAGTCCTTTCCAGGGTGCAGTCCTTCAGGAACAGACTACTCCAGGGTAAGTCCCCCCTGGGTCCACCAGTCCTGCTAGGAGCCTGATGCAACATGAGCTCTCCACAGGGTCACAGTCTCCTTCAGGTGCATTTATCTGCTCTGGCATGTGGTCCTCCATGGACTGCAGGTGGATATCTGCTCCACAGTTAACCTCCATTGGCTGAAGAGGGGCAACCTGCCTCACCATGGTCTTCACCATGAGATGCAGGGGAACCTCTGCTCTGGCACCTGAAGCACCTTCTCCTCCTCCTTCTGCAATGACCTTGGTGTCTGCACAGATGTTTCTCTCACATATTCTCTCTCCTCTCGTCCAGCAGCTACTGCACAGCAGTTTTTTCCCCTTCTTAAATATCTTAGGACAGAGGCACTACCAGTTGCTAGCTGGTTCAGCCTTGGCCAGTGGTGGGTCTCTCTTGTAGTCAGCTGACATTGGCTCTATCAGACATGGGGGAATCTTCTAACAGCTTCTGACAGAAACCACACTGGTAGCCCCTCCGCTACCAAATCCTTGTCATGCAAACCAAATACAGTCTGGAACCTTATCTGCTTCTCAGTTTCCTTCAGCAGAAAAAGAAAAATTCACACAGCCTGAAGATTAGGAGGTGAGGTCAGGTTCAGGATTTTAGACAGAGAGTGAAGTTGGTGCAAAGACAAAGAACTGTCTTTTCAAATAATTGATCTCTAGTAAATCAAAGATTCTTGCACTTACAGAAAAGAAAAAGAAAGAAGGAAGGAAGGAAGGAAGGAAGGAAGGAAGGAAGGAAGGAAGGAAGGAAGGAAGGAAGGAAGGAAGG
>JAAGNO010001803.1:0-40468 GCA_033439905.1 Ceryle rudis
CTCATAGGAGGGGGCGGGGCCGGGCGGGGCGCTGGCGGCCGCCCCTTCCTCCCCACCGCCCCCTCGCCAGGTGCCGTGGGGTGACGGGTGGGGCGGGGTGAGGGGCTTCCCAGGACGGGGAGTACTTCCGCCGCGCTGCGGGGAGGGGCTGCCTGCCCGGTTTGTGAGGGGTGGTCCCGGCCCCGCACCTGGGGCTGCTACTGGCAGCGTGGGGGGCGGCGGCAGTCGGGGGACTCCCCTCCTCGCTGTGGTAGATCAGGCCCGGAGCGTCTGCCCGCGGCTGCCAGGCCCCACGGAAGGAGGGGCCGTGCGCCTCAGCGTCTGGAGAGCTGGGTGCCCAGAGTCCGCGGCGGCCCGGCCAAAGAAACGCTCCTCAGGCGGAGCGGGCTTGTGTGGGGCGAGGGGGGCCTCTCGCCGCGGGCCATCCGGGCCCGTTCCCCGGCTCTACGCCCTCTGCTCCCGGCGCGGCGTGTGTGTGGGAGGAGGGTGAAGCCAAGGCGCGGGGAGGTGCGGAGTTGACGGCTGTGGGCGGTGGTCGGATGCCGCGGTGGTGGATGCGGGCGGGGACAGGGAGCGACAGGTGGGTGCCGTGCCCCGCGGAGTGCTGCCCCCGGGTGCTGCAGCAAGCGCTGCTCAGGCCCTTACAGACCGCGCCGGGAGAAGGTCGAATGCAGCATAGAGTACTGTTGTGGGGTGAGCCTGCCTCTCGGGATCACACGAAGTTATTTGTTAGTGTTGCTCAATTAAATAATCAAGTGAGGTCAGAGACTGCCCCGAATTGGTGCGTGCCTCTTGACACATGCACTTGTGTTCAAGTGTTCAATGTGAAATACTTCTTTAGAAGACTGTAGGAATGAAGGAGGAAGTAAACCCTAAGGTACATTCAAATTATCATAAAATTAAACAACGGGAAGGAATTTTAACAATGCACTTTTTCAGTCAGATGAGGCACCTTTTCTATGAATGGTGAAAAAGTCTGGAGAAATTTGTAAGTTCCAGTTAATCATCTTGTCAGCTGCAACTCCGAAAGGAAGCAATCTGAAAGCTTTCTTCTTTTGTGTGGTTTAGAGCTATTCAAGTTTGTTGTCATTCTTACTGAATTTTGTGTTCATATAAAAAGCTGCCTTTTTTTTTTTTTTCCCCTCCCCCCATGACTGTGTGGGTTTGTATAAGTTGGTAGTGTGACAGGCTTTTCTGTCTTGCTTTTTGGATTTGTTAGCTTGATTGTTTTCTATGGTAATGATATTCTGTGATTATTAGGATTTCCAAGTAAGTGCTCACACTGAATGCATCTTTTTTTTTTTTAATTTATTATTACTATTATGTAATTTTTCTAGTAGTAGAAATATTGAAAATGCTTAATATCTACAGTTCATTAAGAAATAAGGTTTCCACCCCCGTTCTGGAGTTTAGGAAATTTGAATCAGATGGGGTTCTGGTCGTGTATGTGCTTTCCAGGGAGTATTGTAACACAAATAGAAGAGAAGGGTATAAACATCTGATAGTTAAGAATATTCCCATGTCTCATAGCGTTCCTCTTTCTCTCTGTGTCAGTGCTGCTGCTACAGAAAAATTAAAAAAAAAATCAGTACGTTTAAAAAAGGGACTTGTTGACTCTAAATAAAAGTTCATGTCACAATTGGATTCCCCTTTTGGGCATATACAGGTTTTTCCAAAAGATCTCATCAAGGTTGCGTGGTAATAATATGCCAGCCTTCCCAGCACAGTTTTGTAAGCAACACCATCATTGTTGTCTAAACTTTATTTTGCTGCCAAAAGAATGTAAAATATCTGTTAAAATGGTGGAGGAATTTGCAATACAGGTGGTGCACCAGAGAAGCAAGATGAAAGTTTAGGGAAGAAGAATAAAAAGATCAGCCCTTTATTGGGGCTGGGTTTTGATACTGTTTTCTGTAAAGTCTGTAAAATACTAAATATATTGTGGGATACTAGCCAAAGCAGTAAACATTAAGAGCATCAGATAAATCTGTTCCTTCCTCAGCAGCAGCAGGAGTTAATTTTCAAGCAGTTATGATCTATGTAAAAAAAACCCCAACAAACTGGGTGTGTGTGCTGATGTACGCCACTGCCCTCTTATGGATGAAATGTTTGACTTGGAGGGGCTGGAATAGGCTGATGACGGGACTGAAAGGAACAAAATTGTTACTACGCTGAAGCATTTGTTCATTCGCACTTCCAGCCACAAGCGGGGAGCCGTATGCTTCGCACATTTTTACACGAGGAGATCTCTCTTCTTGAAACCATTCCATTCTTCTGTACAGTTCATTCATACCTTGCACAACTGTTACTAAGTAATTGATGCAAACGAGAGATTGCACAGGGCAGAGAACCATTAAAACCACAGATCTGAAGGAAGAATCCCTCCAGTTACTCAAATCCCTAGATTTCTAGTTATAATGCCTATTAATATTTGTTTATAGTTGTGAAAACACACATTTCTGGCGTAATAAATTGTACTTCTGAAGTTGGTTTTCAGGCACAAAGGTTTTTTTTTATTATTATTATTTTTCCTAGAGTATGCTCTATCTCTTTATCTGGAAGCTGTTGAATAAAGGAAGAAGCAAGGGGTGGTAGGCAGAACAGCAAAAGGCAAAATGTCAGTAGCAGAACTGGTAATGCCTGGTTTCTTTCTTTTTTTTCTGTATTCTATATCCAGCATCCTTGGTGTAATAAGCCCACTATGTCCTGTGTGCTTCTCCTTCCTTCTTGCCAATAACCTTTTTCTTCTGTGGGCCAGCCAACCTACAGGCCTCCTCCCATGTTTCATCTCTCTCTGCTAAAACAGTCATACTCTCTATTCCTCCCTGAACCATACTTCTCTAATTCCTGTTTCTATCACATTTCCAAGTATCCATTGTTTTTCCTCTGTCTTTTAAATGTGAGGCAGTGTATACTGTACCTGGCTTTGAGCAATGCTGCATGATTGTCGAGTTGGCAGGCTAACAAGAAGAGATAACTTGCTTTGCTGCACCCTTTTCTGTAGGGGGGACATTAAATTTTAGATTTTTTCTGGCTATGACCACTGTTTTCCATAAAATCTATAGAATTTTAGTATCTTTACAAATATTCTGTCAAGCTTTGCCAGTGAATTGTAAGTAATTTGGAACGAGCACTTACAGATACACTTTGTAATCATTTACATCTTGTTCCTTAGGAAAATTACCTAAGAAATAGCATGAGACATTTCAGAATATGATTCCTCTTGTTAACGTGCAAATCATTCAAGACATACAGGCATTTATAAACTAATGCACAGTAGTACAAAAGCATTAAATACACTAAAATACACTACTGCACTGGAAAACAAAACCAGGTCCAATCTCCATTCTCATGCTACAAAATGGCCCTGAGGATTATGACCCTGGCGGCAGGATAACCCATGTGCCTGAAGCAGTCACGTTAGCAGTCCGTATATTTAGATTCGTAAAACAAAACTGACTGAATGCCAAGCAGAGAAACCCTGGTCTGTGAAAATAAACATAGACAGGCATATTTGATTTATTTGTGAATTCCATCCTTAACATCTTGAGATGACTACAAAAAAGTGAAAGGTAATAACTATCATGGGACAAGAGGTGTTGTGTCCTATCAGGAAGAAAATATAACTGAAGATAGTGCCTTGGGGCAGTCACAGTTTGAAACTTTTTACTTGTAGGTTCAGGAATTAATTTTAACATTAAGATTAAGCATGTTTTTAAGATACATCCTTTTTAAACTATTTCTATAGATTTATTTTGTTGTTGTCAGAAAAGATGGTGTTTCCCTATTTGTAATGTCCACATTAGCCCATCTTTTCCCATGAAATACAGATCTGGAGCACAGAACAAAAAAGTTAATCATATTACCTTGGAGATGCAGTGGCAATTTTTTTTCAAAGGCCACACACAATTCCCACTGACCTCAATTGAATAAGAGTATACCACTGATGGCCATGCTGATACTGGTGCCTTTCTATAACCAAGTACAGCACATAGTGAAGTGTGGCCAACTTCCTTCATTCTCTGGTGGAAATGAGCAAGGATGTTCTTCAGTGACTTTGTTCCTTTTTCATCAAAGAGTTTGGGGATTAATTTTTTTTTTTTTTGTGGTTTTGTTTTCTGGGGAGTTGAGGGGATTGTGGTTTGGCGTTGGTTTTGGGGTTGGGGTTTTTTTTATTATTTTTTTTTTTTACCACAAGATGTCTATGCTGCTGTTAGTGCTAGCTTTAAATTGCCTGGCAGAATTCTAGCAGCATGGAGCTCAGCATGGTTGATACTGATGCAGTGAGTTTGCTGGCAGCCCGAGTTTTGTGCTGCCCCTGCTGCACTTTCTGCGTTGTGAACTAGTCGTAACTAGAACAGTGTCTGTAATACAAATGTACTTCCAAGGCTTCTGCATCCTGCCAGAAGGATCTCTGCTGTTCTTGTGTTTGTGAGGAGGCAGGAGAAACGGTTGTTGTGCTTTCAGTACACTTTGGCTCCTAGTTGTACATCTTTATTCTGTGTTCTAGGCATCTAGCTTGGGGTATAGACAGAAGTTGCTTGGTTGTGTCTCAAACCTGACAAGACAGAGGTGACTTTTGATTACTTTTTGGTTTCCTCTTTTCTTGAGGAGAGTATAATTTGTGTATTAATGTTGCGAACTAGCTCTCGCTGACATGTGAAGCTGGAATTGTACTTTAGCACATATTGATGCTTTTGTCGTAACTTGTGTCGCAGTGAGGGAGTATGCAACAGAAGAAGTGACTGGGGGGTTAAAGAACAAACATGTTACAAATTCTCAGTGTTTAGGTAAGCTTTTTGTTATCTTAAGACATTTCCACCAGGCTAGTCACAGAAAAACACTTACTGAGCTCATGGGTGCTTGTGATCCACATAGCCTAGCTGCAGCACCCACTGCTGTGCCGTGTAGAAATGCAGTAAGGTGTTGGTGTGTGTAGGTGGTCAAGAATTTGATTTAAATGATGAGAACATAGTGCCTGCATCTCATTAACCAGCAAGCTTGAAATTGCCCTTACTACAAACAAGGTTAAAGAAAAAGCAAAGGAGAATGTTTAACTAAAGGAATCAAACTAGATGGCACAGCTGTGAATATTTTAGAAGAGGTACAGAAATGTAAGAATCCGTTCTTAATAAGTTTATTCTAAAATAAAATTATCTTTTTCCTTCCTTGCATGCAGCTGATAAACCAGAGGTCTCATTTGTGAGGCTGCAGAGTAATTCCTGATGCTTCTTTGTAGCTTTAGAATTAGCACCATGTCCACTGGGCCAATTCCTGTGGGGACATAACATGCCAGATTCTCTCTTCAGTCCTTTTCTTGTTATCTCCCAATCCTATTTAGATCTGCTCCCCCAAAGATTCGTGATTCATGATGTAGTTTTAGAATTACTGACTGCCCTGCACTTTTTGGAATACTTACATGCTGGTTTAATAGTTGACTATATTGTTAGCAAATTTTAAGCTATTAAAAAGCTGTTAATATTTTCCCCACTTGCAGAGGCTACGCACAAGTCACAGGGTAAAGCTCTTTCATATGAACAATAAGCCATTAGTTATATAAATGTTTAAGTAGAATTATTGTGTTACTGATTCTAGATGGAGATCAGGCAGAACTGTAATTAACCACATCATGTGATAGTGGGCTGGAGTGACTAAACTATTTTATCTTCGAGGAACATTGTGACAAAAGTTAGGAGCTTTCCAAGCCCAAACAGATGAGTTGAGTTGCAGGGCCCAAACATTCTTTTTTTTTTTTTTTTTTAAATAAGTGAAAACATAATATCATAAAGCATATTCAGAATTCATAAGAGTTTACTTAGTCTTCATTATCACACCTCATTACCAAAGTATCTGAAAGAAGCTGAACGTCTGGAGACTGGGTACTTGGCATGTATACTATTTGAGAAAAAAAAATGCAGTATTAGATAGGAGGAGGTGGAAGTGCTGAGGCGAGTTTTAGACACTTTTGCACAACAGCTGTGCAGAGGGAGGGAAGTTTTGAGTATGGGGAGAAGTCTGTATCCATCATGTCAGGCCTACAATTCCTAGGTTCTGTCTTTTGTTGCATTTTGTATTTCTAGAAATGCGCTTGAGCGTCACTAAAATCCTGCGAGCCAGACAAAACTAGTCAATAAGTTTTATGAATGGGGTAGAGCTTACAGCACTGTGCTATTTTATTTAGAGGGGTCCTGCTGACCCTCCTAGAGCAAACATCCTTGCCCAAAGCCTAAGGGCCTCAGAAAGGTATCCTCCAAAAACTAGCAGACTGACACCTGGGACCTCTTTGCATTTTCACACCAAATGTATCTTCAGCACATACTAAGCACCCACCTCCACTGCTCTCTTTCTAGATGAGAAATTTTCATGTGCAGTCGGACCACAGGCTCTACAACAGGTGACTTAAGGGATGTTATTTCTCTTTTGCACAACTGCATGACAACATAATGAAAAGACAAATTTATGCAGATTTTTAACCAAACACCTTATTCTACGTGTCTTATTCTAAGAGCAGTTACTGGAAGTACATTTACAGAGGAGCAACTCGTAAAAAACACTTCTGCTTTTGTGGTCATTAAGGTACAAGGAATGTATAGTAACAGCAATGATATGTCTGTAGCATGGTTTGTGTGTGGTTTATGGCGAGTCCTGCAGTTCCTCCTGCTGTTCAAGCCAGAAAATCTGTTGAAAAGCACTGTACTCTCTTCATCTAGCAGTGACAGTTTGGATTTTGTCCCAGAACAGTCTGAATGTAGTTGTGCTACACTCCCAGGCTTAGGAGCAGGGAATGGTAAGATGCTCCAGGATAAATATGTGACACCTTTCCATATGAAACTCATGTGTTTTTAGAGCAGAAAGAACTTCCTAGCTTGTTTAAATTCTAAACGAAGCCATTTTAGAATTTTGAATGCTGCAACAGTTTGATAGTTCACCAGAAGACAAAACAAAACCAAAAAAAATTAAAAAGAGTTGTCATGTCAGTTCTTAAAAGCATGCTTAGCTAGTTTTTTTCAAAGAGACTTATTTCCTTAGAATAGCATTTTCCTACTAAAACTGCCAGCTGGGCAGAGCTATCTGACAGGCAAGTAGAATTATCAGCATGTTTACTTTTCAAACATCTCTGCCACACTTAAACAGTTCTGCTGTGGTATCAAACATACACGAGTGATGAGATAAGAGTTTGTGTACTAGGATATAAGAAATTAAAATGTGTTACAGCATTTAAAGTGCACTAACATATCTATCCCAAACTAGTCAAAGCAGTGTCCTTATACCAAGGCAAAGCATTTTCTTTGACTGAAGCATCCCTTTTTGGAGTGTATTCCCAGCTACAAGGAAAGTTACATCCCCATTAGCACAAATTACACTTCTTACATTGTCTGAAAGGTACAGAAAAACCTTGTTTACAGCTTCAGTTACGTGTGATTTCTAGTATACTCAGGAAGGAATGCTGGCAGAGGTTTGGACGTGATCAGTGTACCGTCCATGTACCATTGTTTTTGCAGTATCTTAGAAGCAAAAAGCAAGAATTTTCAGTATAGCTTGATTCCGAAAGAAACTTTTGAATTACATTGGGATGAAAGTAAAGAGAATAAAGGGACAAGTTCCCTAGTGTTTGGATGGGTTTTTTTTCAGAATCACTGTCATTCTGCTACTGTAATTCTGTACAGAGGAATGTAGAAAAAAATAAAACCCCCAACTTTACTTCTTCAAAATAAGATTAAGGAAGTGAGGGAAATTTATGGAGTATTTGTAGCACTACTTTGGATTTCTTTTATAAAGCTTAGGAACTGGCTTTTAAGTCAATGAAGACATTGAGACACAAAATGAATTCTCTGAGGCTGCTAGTGCTAGAAGGCTATATAATCACTCTGGGATTGCCAAGGATTTTTTTTTTTTTTTTTGGTAGATTTGTGTCACTTTCACTCCCACACATCTGGCAAGAGACCTCTCTCACTGGCTTAGTTGAAAATCTTATCTCATAGATCATTACTAGCAATAAATTCCAGCCTTTGTGCTTACTTAGATTGTCCCACAGCCCAGAGTCACTGATTTTGTGGAACTAGGAATTTGGGCTGTAAAATATTTACTTACTAACACACACCAAAAAAAAATGCCTCTGAACCAACCCTCTAGGTCTTTCTTTGTGAAGCAAGCTCTGAAAATGTAAATCATATCAAACTGACTCTCAGGGCCAAAGAAAACAGGCAGCTGGATTCCATTCCTTTAGCTAAGAATCAGCCCTTAAATACCTCTTAAATATACACCCTATATGAGCTATAGTCAAAATAATTTTCAAGTAATATTTTCCCACATGTCCCAGAAAACGTGAACAGCAACTCTCTGTGTGTGGATGTGACTAGGGCACTGACAACAGATTAGTGCGCCAAAAACCTGTTCACAAGCATCATTGGGAACTGCTAATGCACTTCTACCACTGTTCTTTTCTAAGGTCACACCTACAGTAAAAAAGTGATGTATTTTTAATTCATGTCATGTAGCTCAATAGTTAAATACAGCTACGGCAGGTGTGCTCAAAACAGTTGTTGGCAAATAGTCTGTGCTAGTTGTTCTCCTAGGTGCTAGTTCACATTAGCCAGCGAGCTGCCTTCTGGTATTGCATTTTGGAAGCGTTCTTATTTATTGTCCTGTTCTTTTTCTCTGACAGGAATCGGGAGTACAAAGGCAGAGTTACCTCAGCCATTGAAGACTTTGCAACTAATAACTAAAAGGACTGGAAAGATAGGAAAAGGGGAGACAAATGAGGGGAGATAATGACTGGCATAGCTGCAGTTAATCTCTGCAGCATAAATTAAATAATTTGTTGCAGAGTAAGGAAAGGGACAATTCCTAGGACTAAACTGCAGATCTCCAGTTTAGTGACTTGTCTCCTGGAATACTATTAACAAGATTAGTTAGTAATGATCTGCAAGTGCTGCTGGGTAGCAGATGCATTCTCTAGGTCTGAAGAGAAAAGGCATGGAGACATTTGAAATACAGTGTACTCCAGTATCCTTTCATTCCCGATCATCAGATTTCAGAAGAAAATTGGCAACTGGCAGATAACAAAGCCAGAATATTTTCCAAGAGTCTCAACAATCATTCCTGAGTAGTGTACCCCTGCAAAAACAGCAGAACAATCAGGGTATAATGAACTTGAAATGCCTTCTTTTGTTTTCATAGGACAAATTAACAATGTTTGGACTCTAGGTAGTGTTGCATAACATGAAACAGGGTAGTTTTAACCAAAATACCAAGATAATCCAGGAACAAGCTGTAACTTAATTTTTGGCATTTTCATTTTCCCAAGTGAGTGCCAGTGCATGTGTGGAAGTGGTTTTTAATCAATCCTGATACATATGCACATAGACTGCTGCCTAGAATGAGGTTAGTATATTATAGCTGCTGCGGGGACCTTAACTCGCTTTCATTGACTCGAGGAGGATTAAATCAGAAACAATACGATTGTAATGTCTTTTTTTTTTATTATTTTTTATTTACTTGGCAAATACTCTTGTCGATTTAAAGTTTCCCATGGGAGGTGTCAAGAGGTCACTGAAATTTTCCTGGGCAAGGAAGGGAGAGTAGTTGAAACCTTGGCCTCCCTGCTGCTTCCTTCAGTGTTTTTCTTCATGTCATTAGTGCTGTACTCAGCCCTTTTCCCCCAGCTTCCATTAGAAGAGGGAGTGAGTGAATGTAAAAACGTTACTGAGGAATAGAGGCAAGAAACACAGAGAAAGCTTCCCTGCTGTTTTATTTGGCTAATTCTAGGCCTCAGTAACAGTAAACTTAGTCACAGAAAGCGAGTGTAGAATATATTGCCGAGTACGCACAAAAAACTCCCAGATGCTTTCTGCACATTTTTTTTCCCAGGTCTTTCTATTATTCTACACAGTCTTCTGTCCAAGGATCACAAAGCCTTCTGACCTCTCTGTTATCCTATTGCAAGGAAATAAAGTTCCCTAAGGCTGAAAGAGCATCAGGGTTTGATTTCTAGAAATGAGGTACCTGCAATTTCCATGAACATGAGCATAACTGTAAGCGAGCAGCATATTTTTCAGAACAGTACTAAGACAGAAATGCAAAATGGAGGGGCAGGAGTGACACCCTACATCTTAAAGGCCTTGTATGCAAGGCTTCTGACTTTAAAAGACCTGAGTTGAGGTATCAGACAGCTTTTGTTAAAGCTAGTGACTGTAGGAAGGGATCTGATCTGTTTTAGACTATGGGTTTGCGTGATCCCTCTAAGAAGCCCCCATGGTTTATCAAGATAAAATAGGCAATTTCAGAATTACAAGATTTGTTTCGCTATTTCAGTTATTTATTTCTCAACATTTTTAACTGCTTTAAAGCAGAATAAAACTTCTACGAGGAGTTTTGCCAGCAAGTGAAAAGAAAAAGTACAGTCTGACTTGATCAATGCAAGATAAACACAATGTAATACGCAGCTTTTGCTCCTCAGCAGGCCTACTTCACACTGTACATTCAAACGTAAATTTCTCTTACTAACACTGCAGAAGCAGTCTTGCACCATCCTTAACAGATGAGCTTTAGGAACTATTAGAATGTGGTTTAAGTTATAGCTTAGTCTGTTCTACTCCATCCTGATGGCAACTGCTTTCACTGTGGCAGAGTAAGCAGAACAGAAGATACATGGGTATCCTCACCACCTGCAGCTCAAAGTCTGGTGACCTGGCACAAACCCAGCTCCTCAGCAGTTTAATGAACGATGCTGTGCTGTGTGCTGAAGGACGAGGGTGGGTGCATGTTTTATTCTGCTGGTCCTGATGATCATAAGCAGAGGGAAAGCACAGACAGCTGAAGAGAACAGGAGCACCTTAACATCCCAGCGGGATTTGACTCATGCTTTCTCTAAGTTTTACTGGGAGAAGGGAGGCCCTTACGACTATGCTTATCCATGCTCTGCTCTTGTACGTATGGCTAGATACCAGTATTTATGGTGGGAAATCTGTTCATTGCTGGTCTGAGCAGACTAGTTACTCTAGTGTCACTGCACGGTTAACAACGGTAGCAGGCCAGGATTGAACTGTGCTCCCTCTTTCCCAGCTGCCAGTGCTTAACCCCCACTGTCTGTTACTGCTGGAGTCTCTTCCTGGACAAACAAGATGGCCCAGTGTAGAGAAAGCAATAGTGGCTAGCTGAGGAAAGGAGGAACTGCTGTGAATTAAGTGAATACAGTGAGTTAGGGCACTGTGATCATTAACTGATGTGCTAAAGTCCATGGTGGAACAGGACATACAATTCAGTGCAACCAGGCTTATCAATAGCTGGAAAAAAAAAACCAAAGCTATATTAGTAACAGCTAAAAATCACATTAGAGATGTTTTACTGCTGTGAAAATAGTTGTCCATATGTTTACTAACAGTAAAATACAGATGCACTAAATAAGGCTTTAAAGCTATTAATCATGAAAAAAATATATTTCTTAGAATCAAAAAGGCATAAAATCATGCCCAGCATTAAGTCCACATTTACTCTGTTGAGAAGCTCTACTGCCATAATCTTCACCTTTTCATCTCCTCTTGCAAAGTTTGAAGATGATGACTAAAATACTCCAAACTGCCATGTAAGTTATCAAAACTAACGTCAGTGGGAAAGGATCAACTAAGTGTGCTACAATAATGGCAAATTCGATGCATTTTATTACCCTCTTTCAGACAACTTTATTTTTGAGTTGTTACAGCTCAATACAATGGAAGAAACAGAATTTAGAGGAAGTACAACTGCTGCAGCAGTTTATAAAAAGGAGACTGAGTCACCCTTTATGCAGCATCATGTTGGTATAGCTCCACAGTAGGTATAATAGGTAGAGCTGTAGCTCATCATTAACAGCATCTCAGGTTTTCTGTCTTTTCTACGTCCCAATCAAATCAATAATTTCTTCGGGAAAAAGAGGCTACATACATTACTTTCGCAAAACTACTCTGACAGCATTTAAAATACTTCTAGAAGCAGTAAAAAAAAGAGCAATGAGAACTCCTGACTGCTGGTGGGGAAGGCAATAGAAAAAATAGCACCTCTAAAATACTGCTTGAGATTTAAAGTTTTATTAAGAGAGCTAGAACTGCAGAGTTTTTGGCTAGAATTTGAATCTGGGGAAATTTTATCCTATGTTGAGGAGTCAGCAAAAATACATACCTCATCCCTTCCCCTAGAGAAGAGATTACCGTCAGGACTGTCTGCAGGATACAGCAAAAATTAGTGTCTGTCAAGGACCTGATTATGGTTCCATTATCCTCAGAGCATGCCTGCATTAGCTTGAGCCACAGCCCCATTTGAAACTCAACTGTGTTTTCTCCTGGCTGACTACAGTCCCCGAGGGAACATCCATCAGCCAAGCAGAAGTGACTCAGGCAACGCCCCAGCCTCACACTTGATACACTCAACCTCAGGAATGACTTCTGAAAGAACTGTCACAGCCATCCTGAAACTAAGCAAATGTTACCTCACTGGAGTTTTCCCCCTATACAACCCGCCTGGCTTTGGCTTTTGTTGTGCAGCAAATGTGAAAAAAGTTTCCAAGCCTTTGGCTCTGCGAGTTTTTCAACTGAATCATTAAAAAGAGAGTCGATGGAATTAGCTAAATCCCATCTTGGATTAAAATCTGGAAGAGTGCACCACATCAGAGGTGCTCAAGGCATGCAGTTTAGCAGGAGCAGCTGAACTCCTATATACGTGTAACTACGGATTAATATATCTTCATGAAAGCAGTTCAATTATGGTTTTGGTTGCTGAAGAAGTGTTTTTAAGACTCTTGCACAAGCCAGCCGTTCAAAGTGCTGCCATTTGAATTGATGAACTCATCAGCTCAACTGGAAAACGTATCAACTTGGAAATGCATTTGAAGTGTCTTGCATTAACACACAAATTTAATTTAGAGGAAGCTCTTTATGGATTTTAAAACTAGTGCTTACACTCTGCAAATTGCTCCATCTAAACTGCTGTGATAAAAATGGCAATAAGGATGTTCTAGGAATGGTAACTATTGGTTTCTACTTTATGCTAAATTTTAGTCTACATAGCTCATGAATGAGCACAAGTTAAAATAAGATTTGAGAAAGCACACAATTATTTGAGAAGACATTTAAAATGATTGAAAAATCGAATTTCTGTATTCATCTTTGGTTTATCACAGCTAATAAAATTCAGTGGAGCCAAGCTGCATTTGAGCCTTGATGAGATGCTTTTAGCAGAGAGATGAAAGTCAAATCAGTAATTCAGTCAGGGGCACACTTCTGCCCCACCCTGCAGCTGAGGGAAAGACTGATACAGTCTCCAATCATGCACAACATCATAACTGTGCTGGAAGTTAAATTTGTAGCTAATCATCTGGGGAAACTGGACATTCCCTGCTACCCTCCTATCCCTCAGGAAAAGGAGAATAAAAAATGACATGACTGATACAAGCTGAGAAGCTGTGCTCTATCTAAAGGCTTGTTATCCTGCTAAGTAAGTTCTATGTATTTCTCTATGGTTTTGATTTGTAAATTATTTGTGAATAACATTTTGTAACCAAAGATTTGTGTTTACGCGTAGCGTTTTCAGAACATAGCCTTGTACAAGGAAACACTTAGAAGTCACAGGAACTTCTGCCGATTCGGACTCCCTGTCCTCCTGGAACACCAGGCAGCCCCACATCTTTCCAAGCGGAGGGGAAGGTGCACTTTGCACCCCTTGCAAAGCCACCCCGGCCCCTGCCGTTATGCTGCCACCAGGTCGACACCGCCACCCCGTGACACAGCTGCAGGCTGGGCCACATGTTCCAAATACTGTCTTAAGAACTCACAGTGCGACTCTTGACTTGCGGACAGTCAGAGGTTTCAAAGTGTGTAGATTCCCCCCTGCAACAATTGTGGAAAAAAAAAAAAAAAATCTTACACAAATACTTAGGAGGTCTTCAACAGATTTAAGCAAAGCTGTAAAGCTTTAGAGCAAAAGGGTTAGTAGAGAATGCATGGTTGAATAAATGTACAGCATTTATGCACAAATCGGAACAAGGAGGAGACAGAAGCACTAAAAGCTGAAGTAAGAATTATTGATAGATAATGCAGATGGCTTAAGAGCAGAGAACCTTGTCAAGAATATAGTACATGGGAACTTTGTTACAATTAGCCATTTGCTCACCAGACAACAGAAATGTTAATGATCTGCTTCGGTTCATGTTGCCCAATGAGGCAATACATTTTTCCGAAGTACCTTCTAGTAGTAACTCTAAATACATGGAGTTCAGCAAACTCAAGAGCAAAAGCCTCTTCGAGTCTGTTCTTCAAGATTCTAGACACCAGTGCTCAGGCTAGGATTACTGTACCTGTTCAGCTCAGAACGAAGCCACTGAAGTGGTCAAGACTCCCATCTTCCCGCCAGAGGCCATGGGGATGCATTCTCCCTCGTTCTGCCTCACTGCTGGGGTTTTACTCCTTCTGTTGAAGGTCAGAAAACTCAAGGCATACATACAGCTATAAATAGCACAGTTAACCAGGAGATTCCAGCGTCAGGAACTGCACTCACGTCGGCAGGGCAGCACAACAGAGGCATCGTGGATTTGGTTTTTGGGGGATGCTTTATGGGATTTGATATGGAGAGCTGCAAGTGTGGTTTTATGTTTGTTTGTGGGGGGGTGGGTTTTTTTGTTTGTTTTTAAAGATTCCTCATCTGAACTACAGTTGTCTTCAGGGGGTCAAGAAGACAAAAATATAATGTGGAATAATTTACAGAGTACATTTTGTGTCAAAAATACCATTCTGTATCTCATTTTGCTACTAGAATTAAACCAGCAAAATCTTTATAGTGAATATAGTTATCAATACCAAGCCAAATGCTCAACTATTTCAGTAGGTTATTACATATAGACCAGTAAACTGTCCTGAATTCACACTGTCCTTGATGGTGGTGTAGTGTACATTAAATAGGGATTTAAAATTTCAGATACAAGTATTTCTTTAGTAGACAAACTTATTTACCATGTCAATCTTAAATTAGCTCTGGAGGGATTCCAAGGATAGCCTGTATGGGTTGGCAGGTCTGAAGATTATTCTTGAAAAACTGTGCACAATCTATGCATATTTTTCAAGTAATTAATTGATAAAAAGCTCTATATCTGTAAAGCTTGAAGTCTGCAGATTATGTTCCTTTTTCATAGCAGAAGCAATCCAGCACGCTGCGTAAGAAAGGAAGAATGTCAATAATGATACGATTTCAATCTTCAAAGAATTAAGCACTCCCAACCCCTTAACTTCAGGAAGACTAACACCACGAAGTTGTTCAAACCCACCAAATGCAAAATATACCAGTTAGTATATTTTCTTTTTTCTGCATGGTTAATCTACATTCTTTTAAATCTGAAGGTTTGGGCTCCTCCCTTTCCCCAAAAGGCAGCCAAGGTTTGACTTGAAAAGCACACCTGAAAAAGGAAAACAATGCAGACTCATTCTTTACTGAAGTCTTTAGAATGTGTTTCCTAAATGCCATGGATGATGTAGCTCGTGAGGATCATCTGTCTGAACAGATTATGCAGCAGTGAAAAGTGGAGTGGAAGAGAAGCCTAGCAAAGAGCCTCCCCCAAGAAAAAAAAAAGGGGGAGGAGAAGAGAAGCAGCACAGGACAGAACCAGCACTATTTCAAACAGTGATCATATCTTCTCAAATGAGACAAGAGGTGTTTCTCAAGTAAATAAGGATATAAAAAAATTAATATTTTAAATGCATTTATGATTATTAATTTTATTCTCATCGCAGGTTCCCAGGATACAGCTGAGACAGAGTAAGTTTGGTCTACCTTTAAGATGCATTTAAAAAAAGGTAACACTTTTCAGTGGGCAAAAATTTAATAACAACACCATAAAACAATTATACAAAAATCATGTACATATTTTGACAGTTCTAAATAATATATATACACAGTTTGCTTTACTTTGTGGAAAAGTAATTTTTGACAGTTTTGGATTGTGACTGGCTGTAGCTGAAAAAAAAAATAAAAAAAATATATTTTTCTCCAATTTGTAACGAGTGACTTATTGTATGAGTAAGCCAGTGAAGCTGTTCCAGGGGTGATGATTGGAAAACAACAGCATACCTCATGCCTGCCCCATAGAGTACTGCTTTGACAGGAGAAACAGTGAGATGTAGGTCAGAAGAAACTTGTTTTTTCTTTCAACATTGTGGAAATCAAGCTACAAAACATGAGCTAAAAGATGAGAAGTTGTGCCTGCAATATTTTACTACCTCCTATGGCTGCTGGAGCCGTGATTTTAAAGACAGGAATTAAGAATTTAAAAACAAATTGGAAAACTCCCACTCCTTTCACTTCAAGAGCATACTATATTATGATTGACCAGATTACAAAATTCAAAAGAGCTAAACACTTTGGATTGTGGGAAGAGATCGGGGAAAGAAAAGAAGTATTCTAGCTCCAAATAAATTTTACAGTCTCAAAACCCCCCAAACATTTCGATGATGACTGAAGTACCAGTTTGCCTTGATTTCAGATGGCACTGGTTAAAAAGTGACAGAAGCCTTCAGCTTCAAAATACAGTATTTTTTAATTAATAAAAAAGTAAAATACTCAAACTGGACCATGAGATTAACATGCTATTAAAATACAACCATGGGGGTCAATAAAAATGAAGTAATTTCTTTATGTACATGTAAAAAGAGGCTATTTTAAGTACGTAAGTGAATAGCTAGATGTGGGTACTTCCACAACACAGTGACGCTTCCTGTTGCTTAACTGCTCCAGCCACCTGTTGATATGGCAGAAATTCTGGTTTTCAGTATAAGTCTCAGTTTTGTACCAGATTGTCTACAGGTATGCCTTTCTCTATTTCTTTAGAAATTTGGGAGATTACAGGGTTTAGCTTTTTCGGTTATGTCTGATTTTTGTTTTGTCTTTAAATTTTGGGCATGTAATATTTAATGAACACATATGCAAGTACACACAAGAGATAGGTATCTCAGTTTTAAAAGGCATGGTTTTCCTCTTTTTCATACAATCAACACTCTTTTTTTGAAGTCTTGCTTCTCCTGCCTCATGTTACATTCTCCACTACCATTTGTTATTCAGCTGTGCAGACTTCCAACACCAGTATGTAGTACAGCAATAAGGAGCTTCCCGAGTCAGGTTTATTCATCATTATCTGTAAAAAGCAGGAGAGGGGAGAGACCCAGTGAAAAGGAGTGGTGCGCACACACACACATTACAAAACAAACCAGAAACCACAATTTAGTAGGCAGTAATTCATTAAGTCACCAAGGAGGTGACTGTTACCAAAGCTGCCTTAAAAGCACTATGTGTACAAATACTGAACACGTCACCTTTCCTGGATTAGTGAATCTAAGATAGTTTCATCTCAAGCAGCCTGCTTCAGTTAGAACAGTCCTCTTAGTAAACAGCAGTATACATCTTTTCTAACTTTTATTTGAAGTGTATAAAACTTTTGAGACAGAAGCTCAGGAACATGCTTCTGTCCCTTGTCCTCTATTCACCTTTATTAGCACAGATTTTCTTTAAAGATCTCCATTTAAAGTAGTTCTTTATGTACTCTAGTACTAAAGTACTATATGTACTTTGAATGTCTGAAATGTAAGGAACTACTTTTTCTTCTTACATTTTTTGTACATCTTAACATTCTTTACCACAGATTTGCAAAATGCAGAATTAGAACCAAAGCTATTAAAAATAACCACTTGTTAATCAGCATTTTGTAAGATGAAAGTCAGCTCATTTTAATAGGATTCACTCAGAGAACAGCTCAGAATTTGTATGCCAACACTTCAGCAGATTGTCATTTAAGCCTTTTAGTACTAGTTTTTAAATACCCTTAAGGCAAAGTGTCAAGGAAAAGAAACTGGTAAGTTAGAGTACTGGTTATTCTTTCTTACTGAGTGGTTCTATATGATTAGCAAAGCAAAACTGGAAAACGTAATTTGTATTATATTTTTTTTTAAATTATTGTTTTTAAAACTAGTTAAGACTTTTTCTCCCCAAGAAAGCCGACTAATTTGACTCTTTATTCACTTCTACTGCACCACATTTGTAAGATAATTTAAAAGATGCAGAAAGTAGACATTAGTTAACATGCATTAGAATATTTTTTCCAAATCAAAATACATTAAATAATGATCTTTGCACACATTTATAAAGCAAATACATAATGCTTCTGATTTCTATAAAAATGATTGAGATTTTTAGGTTTCTTTTTTATTTCCCTTCAGTCAAGGCTTTCATCATTAGAAATCTAAAGTTACATAATTGCAGTTAAATTTTTAACATGAGAGAAAACAAACAACAAACTAATTTCTTACTGATAGTAGTAGGCTGTGTGGTATTTCAGAGTGACTCTCAAAGATCTAGGAACTACCTGTCTGCCAAGTAATAAGGCAGGGCTCCCAAGCAAGATAAATTCCCTTCACGTATTACTGAATCCCCTGAAAACCAAGATGAATGGTACCTCCACATCAAATCATACTGAAAAATGACAATTTGAGGATAAAGAGCCACATGAAATTTTCTTCTCAGAAAACCAATGATACTGCAACCCATTAAAAGAAGACTTTTGGAAAGAATGGTATTATTTTAACTAAAAATTCACATTTTCCAAGATTCCAAGATTGTTCTGGATTTCCATCTTCCCAATCTGCGTAACTGTTTTACAGAAAAATTCAGTAATTACACTGCACCTTTCATAAAATAACTATTGATACAGCTGACTCTATATGTACGTACTGTTAAGTCAGAGAGGTCAGCATGCTTAATCAAAGCATGCCACATTTTGTTACAGGAATAAAAATACCCTTTGTGAAAGAAGTTATTTTTTTCTATTTAGCCAATCGATATAACAAAGCACAGACATGTTTTAAAAGCATAGTAGAACCTACTGTGTATGACCAAGAAATAACGTAAGACAAGCAATAATTGCCAGGATACAATGGCATTACCTTCTTGGTAGGCTCCGTCTGCCATGACTAGGTGAAGTATTTTGGCATACAGGTGTTTGTGTTCATTTCCAAGAATAGTCTGAACTATGGTTGAACAAATATCAATATTTTCGTCTTCATCTTCATGTATAGCCTGCGAGAAAGGACAATCCATGTTGCCAGAATCAAAATGGATATAGAATTAAACAGTTCAAATTTATTAAATCAAATCAAATTCATGATTAAGCCCAAAGTTTTCCTCTTTAATCCACTGGCATAGTGTTTTCTCTGTTAATATTTTAGTGTGTCAGAACAGAATGAAAGACTAAAGAAATAAGCATTGATTCTAGGCACACAATGCAATTAGTTACTGGCAGAGTAAACAGCCCCAGGTACTACTTTCTTAAAATATTTTCCACTTGAGGTTATTCCACAAACCTTTATTTTTTCATAAACTTCAATGAATTTATCAAAGCCTATTTCCCGCTCCAGGTTATATCTCAGCTCTTCCAAATGGCTGAAGATACTATCACATTCTTCACATTCGCTGGCAATCTCTCCATCACTATTATCTATAAAGAAAGAAAACCCCAAGAGTAAAACCCCCTCCGTTTTCCTACATTATTAATGTTGTTTCTTGTGTCCCTAAACTTGATATCCACACAGACCTCTAAATGTCATGAAAGCAAGTAAGCTCAGGAGCACTAGACAATGCTGGCAGATGTTCTGAACAACCTGCAAGGATTAGGAACAGCCCCTTTCTTGACAGCAAAGAAATTCTGAATCCCAAATAGGGAGCATCTAGCTGTGTCCTCTAAACCCCCACCCTGATAGCCATTTTGCTTATAGGCTACAAAATCTTACAAATAGGTTTGTAACAGTCAAACATTAAGTAAGTTTAACAACAACAACGAACTATTTAAAAATACAAGATAAAAATCCCTATGTAAATTCCTGTTATGAATTACAAAGTGCTTTTGCCCAAGAAAAATATTCCCTTAAATAAGAATTTGGATTATAAAAAAGAATTTCTCTACCCAGGGAAAAGCATACAACTTTTTAGATTTCAAAGGTTTACAAAATAAGTAGCATTGTCTGGTAGGTCACAGACTTTGTGAGTTAGTATTAAAACTCTACTACTTTCAATTCCTCTATATGACTAGTGGGTAAGGTGTAATCCTGACCAAATCAGATCCCTGATTCAAGTATCAAACATCACATGAATAAGAAACAATCATTGAAGTAAGAAGTTGTATACATGTTAAAAACCCCTTAGGTGCTAATCATGTATTTAACTTCTGGATCTTGAACAGATTTAGTTTCAAGTTCTCTCTTTTCCCCTGTGCTTTGGAGGGCTTCCTCCCGCTCCCAACAATGAAACCTGCAATTCTGATGACATGTCATGAATCTAGAGTGTGGGACACTGACATCAAATACCAGAACACTTGCAACAAGCAACAAAATCACAGGAACAGATAGCATTGTATGTTATCAATGTATAACATTGGTACTGTCAGAAAAATGAAAGATGGTATTACCCAAGTTTATTTTACCTTAAAATACTTACTGGAATGTATTTTAAAGATAATAACTTACAGGTATATTTGCAGACTTTCAATTTGTTTAAAATTGTCTTCAATAAACCAAAATTACAGAAAAGCTATGTTTTAGATTAGTTATTGACTTTCTACATCTTTTTATGCTGTATTTCTCAATGAACTTGATTTTACTGCAGTAGTAAAAGACTTATCTTTCAACCAGAATTTAGAAAACAGAACTGAGATTTCAGGACACCCCTGTGTATAGCTAATGCAAAATGCTAAAAGCAGTAATAGATTTTTCTGTCGCGTTTTTAGTTTGACTGCATTAATAGCTATTTTAGGCTAAGGACAAAGTTAATAATTCCACGTTCCTTTTGACTGCCTGTTAAATTACTTAATTGTAATGTAAGCTGGATCCCAGATACTCCAGTCATGTCAATTGCTATTTCTTTTTTGCTCTTTCTTACATTGCAGGCATGAATTATTCAAAGCATATGATGGGCATAGCCTTTGATCTTCCTTGAAGACAAGTTTTAGACAACTAGTGAAAGAGTGACTTAAAATTCACTGCCTAACAAATAGCCAGCGTTTAGTGCGCAGCCTTGAATGTTGCTTAGATGGTGACCTTAACACTCAGGAAGCCTAAATATTGTCAGATTTTTTTAAACTTCTGAATGAAAATTATTAATTAGAGCTTTATTTCATTATAAGTATACAAAGCAAAACCATGAGTCTGTTTTGAATTGTTAGCATCAATTAATAACTTATAAACCAGGTATAATAGAAATGATACCTGACTGCCATTCTTCATTAAGTGCACTTTCACTGCTGGGGTTAT
Organism: Ceryle rudis; assembly: GCA_033439905.1. Lineage (NCBI taxonomy): Eukaryota > Metazoa > Chordata > Aves > Coraciiformes > Cerylidae > Ceryle > Ceryle rudis. Next base: position 21,309 of record JAAGNO010001803.1, read on the forward strand.
TTTCATCTCCTTCATCCGGCTCTGTACCATTTGTTATGCATTCCATGACATTAGCCTTTAAAGTAGACTCCTCCTCTTCACTGAATTCCTCACTAGGCTGCTCCCTAAGCAATTGTTCCATTGAGGCCTGGAGTTCCTGTAAATCTGTATCTGCCTCCCCAGACATACTAAAAGAAAGTGATATAAAGTTTATATAATTAAAACTTAACAAGACAAACCCTGTAGGAAGAACTTATTTCTTTTGTTAAGCCAACAAATGGGAAACGTAGTTGGAAAGAAGAAAACAAAACCAAAACCAAACCAACAAATATTTGAGTCCTCAGTCCAACAAGATTTCAGCACTGACACCATTATATCATGCGAGACACGGGTTTAGCTAAAAGATTAGCTAAACACATACCAGAATGTGTCATAAAAAGATGATGACATGTCCTCACCAATCAACTTTATTAGTAAGATAATTTCAAAAATCTTTGTATTCACGCACTATTTAGAACCCTGGCAAGTATAACATTCCCAATCCAAGTAAAAGTGTGTCTGGAGCCAAAAGAGATCTAAATTCTTATCAGAATAGATACACCAGGTAATTTTACCTCTGCAGACTTCCCAAGCTGTAGCCAATGGTCAAAAGCCAGGGTCAGATTTTGAAAGTCCCCCTGAAAGAATTTGGGGGACTTGACAGAGATCCCAGTAACAGTAGAGAAGATAAATAAATGAGATTTCCAGAACATAGGAAGAATGGAAATACTTAAGAAATCTTTATTTCTAGAAGAGTGATAGCCATCAACTTTGATCTGCTTCAGTGGAATGCAAAGTGAAGAAGCCAGACAGAACAGCAGCTCGGATGAAATTTGGAAAGAAAATTCAGACAGCTATTTTAAGCAGTACATCCCATTAGCTTCTCTGTTCTCTGGGACAAGACTCAAAGTAAACGGTGATTCAACACAAGATATTTAAAATCTGGGTTAAACGCCCTGCTGGTATACTGTGTATAATTCTTAATGTCTAACCAAAAATACTCTTAATACCTGTTAAAATACTTGATAAAATTGATACTCACTTATCCTCAGAATCAGAGGGTCCTTCTTTGGCCTGCTCATCTTCCGTATCATCTATTTCAAGATTATGTTGATGCTGCACATCTGCTACACTGGGAACATCGACTAAAGTTCTGTACAGTTTGTAAAGATCTGGGAGTGAACATGTTCTCAACATCTGCAACGGTAATAGAAAGCCTCATTGCTAACAATACTAAAGACAGTCTGAAGTTACCAAGTACTTTAAAAGGAGAATTTTTTTGGTCCTTTTTACACTTGAAAATCAATTTCAAAACAATGATGCATCCTGCACAGGTACTCTAATTGTTGAAAATTTGATATCATGTCAGCTAAAAGGAAAGCATTCCTTCCACCTTTGCAGGTTACAGTAATGGAAACGCTTTAAGAAGATTAACTGACATGCAGGCCCTGGTATTCTGCAGATTCATTTATTATGTTGACAGCTATCTAAAGAAAAGAAATGTTGCAGTAGATAAATTATATACATATATATGCAATTATTTACAATGTATGTATGCCAATCACAGAACCATTTGAAGTAGATGACAAAGGATTATTTTTTAGAATGACATTGTATTATTTGTCTAGGTTGGTCACTGGAAACAGTAACTTATGTTTATGGTCTATTTCAAGGTAGTTCCATAGTATTAATAGATCACTGGAACGGGCTGCCCAGAGAAGTGTTGGAGGCCCCATCCCATAGTCATTCAAAGTCAGGCTTGATGGGGCTCTGAGCAGCCTGACCCAAGTAGAGATGTCCCTAATTGTGTAGGGAGGTTGGACCAGATTACCTCTAGAGGTTCCTTCCAGCCTAAGACATTCTATGATACTATTAGCAGGAAGTTCAAATTACAAGAGTAATTAGCTGCAATGGAAATAAAGCAACATGGAAACAAAGTAACTGTTTGTTCAGTGATCTACTAGATCTCTCTTTTAAGAAGTCCAAGAACCCCCCCAAAATAACTAAATTTTACTAAAACCCACATAGTATTAAGAAAAATAAAAAACCAGCCAAGAAACAAGACCTAATCTGCACTAAGAAGTTTTACCAGTCAGCCTCCCTCACCTTCCTTCAGCATAGCTCTGAATACCTGCATGTTCAGTGTTCACTCTTAATGAAAACTGCTACATTTTAACAAAAAAAATAGTTCCTCAGCTGCAATTTATACCAGCAGAGTGCATTCATATACATGCTCAAATACCAAATATCTGTCAGCACATGGCCAGAATATTATTGCCATCAAAGGAGTAATCACCCTTTTTGACCACTACTACCAAAGTGAAGTAACTACGAGAAGACTGACTTTGCCCCATCATTTGAAAGCTTTCAGGTATTTTGAAGAATGTTTCTCTTCCTATTAGCCTACTAGTGTTGGCATACAGACCTGCCAACAGATATACACTGACTCTGTCTGCCCTGCTCCTGGCTTAAGGTTTCCTTAGTTTCTGGGTAAGAGCTGCAGCAGAGGTGTGTATTGTAAATTCCAGAATGTTACGTTTGCAGCTACTGTGCAGTAGTACTGAACATCCTCTTGCTGCAACCAAATGAGGAAAGGGAATTGTTGCTCTCTTTCATCACGTCTACTGCAGCAGTATTAGCCACCACATCTGTTGCTTTTCTCCATGCTCTCTGCTATTACGTAGAGCTCATCTGGTAACTGCATTAACAATTCTGTGACAAACATGACCAAAATACCTGCTAATATGACATACTGAAGCAGTTCATATTGATATGCTGAAGAACTTCATTATAAAGTGTGTGTAGTCCTTTCTACATTTGCTAAGGGTACAAAGAATTTTTATCTTCCCCATACTCACAAGTTAGCTTTTCTGTAATCACTGTCCAACTGCCAAACAGTTTCATAAACCAGGGAAGTTAATGATAAACTAACTCAAAAATTAGAGTCTAAAACTAATCAACATTAGAGTCATAAATCTATTTATGTGATTATATGGGTCTGTGAAAACAGATGCAAGATTGTCGTCAAGAAGCTTTATTTTCCCACAGATGCAAACAGCACCATCCCTGCTATTATGCTTCCTGGCAAGGCATCAACAGATATTGTTCAATATTCAACTAATCATCAACAGTGCAACTTCTTTCATGCACTCGGAAAAAAACAGGCTGGGAGCCAAAAGAAGAAACATTCTGCCTTATGTGGCATTACACCACCTGGGAAATCCTTTACTACAGATTGACTGGATGCCATGTGGGTGTGCAAATTTCCAGAGAACCCTTGCCACCATTGTTTCTCCAAAAAGCGGCTGCTCTTTCACACTTCCCACTTTAGCACCCAGGCAAGTATTGCACATAACTGAAGAAGTCTGTTTAAGCTCCTAGTTCCACAACTCTTCCTAAAATTGTAAAAATTGTGTTTGTGTTTATGATGGCAAGGTAGTGATAAGTCTGAAAAAATGCACAAATAGAAGAAAACATATAGGGGAAGTAAGCAATTCCCTCATGAACTCCCTCAGTTATGTCTTAGAGAAGTGGTGGCATTCCTCCATAAACACATGGACACAGAATGCTGAATGGTGAAACTAGAGACTCTCAGTGCTGTGCCAGTCCTGCTGATACAATGAACACAGTGCAGTCAAAGTTCAGGGCAGACACAGCTCGACAAATACAAACACCTGCTGAAACAGTTATGCCATCCCTTCTAGCCTCGTTCAGCCTCAGTAAGGAAATAAGAATAGTACTACTACAGAAAAACAAGTATTCCTTTGTAGTTTTTTAAACTTGCCTTTGGGTCGTTTGCATCAAAAAGCCCTGTAGAAAGTCCAATCAACAATGAACTTTTGCCTTTATTTTTTGCTGGTGATATGGAACGTGAACGAGGTACAAAAGGCTCTTCCTGTGAAGACTGAGCTGACAGAACTGGTGAGGCTGTTGGTAGAACTGTGGGCTGTATTACCCGCTGGAATAAGGGTTCGGGTTGCAGAGAGTCACTGGAACAAGTTTCTGATGTGGTAAAAGAAAGCCTGTTACAAATCTAAATAGATTAAAACCCCAATCTCTTAAGAAAAAGGTAACTAAAGTGAATAAAACTACTTCATTTCTGTTGTACAATTCAAGGGGAAAACAGCACTGTGAAAGTATTAAAGTATCTTTGAATTATTTTAGTTAATACATTGTAATGCGAAATTTTCCCATTTTAACTTTTTGAGAATATACAGCCCTCAGCTGTGGCTGGTTCTGTTCTCATGCCTTCTAATTTCTCATTATCCAGTCCACGCTGGAAATTACGATGTCATCCACTTTCATCTGTGGCTTCTTGTCTTATACTAGATTTCCTCAAAGCTGCACCAACATAATTCAACCAAAGACGTGGAAAAAAACCAAACTGTTTGCTTAAGCCACCCATAAATAGCTGCAATGGTATCACTAATGATGCTTGACAATATGCTGGTATATTTTCTATTCTACTGTAAAATATGCAGACCTTCTGAAGTTAAGCTCTTCTGAGGAGTGAGCACGTCTATGTAATAAAGATAAAAGATTATCATTAGCAGCTGCTTAAAACATCGGGTTTTTTATCCAAGCTGCAGCTTAGTATATATTTGAGATATCTATAAACAAAGCAACACTTTTATTAAGTAGTCAGATTTCATAACATTTTAAATAGTAATTTTAAAAGGTTGTAATGTTCCGACACTTGACATTCACTTTCAAGTATCAGTGTGGGCCACTGCCTTGTTCATCTATACATTGTTTAGCTTTGATGTTACATGCTTTTTTCCGAAGTGGTAAAAATAACACTCACGTTTGTCTTCCTAATCCAATCAGAAATTTTCTTTTTAGAAATATGGACTAAAGGAAAATGAAAACAGAAAACCTGTTCTTTCAAGGTTACTGAACAAGTGAGAAGGGATGGTTCAAATAGTGCCTAACACTAGCTACAAAAGAAGAGACTTCAACCGACCTTCTGGAGCTTTCTTTTGTGGTTGTAGCTCATCAAGCGCTAGCTTCTCAGAAGCTGCCTCATTTCTTCTGTCGTGTTGTGCCCTATTATAAAATATCACATCCAGGGGAAACACCATGTAAAAATAGTCATTAGTCTACTGAAAAAGTCACCAAGTGCAATAAAACTAACAAGGCAGGCAAGTAACAAACCTTTAGCTAAGCTTAACGTTTTAACTGATGTACATAAGTCCTACTCAGTTAAAGCTGGTTGTTTGAACTGGAGAAAGAAAGGGATCGGAAGATGAGTACTTACATATCCTCTTTGTCTTTTACCCATGCTTCATTAAGAGCGACAGGAAACTCCTTACTCCGGTCCTTTTTATCTTTTTCTGTTTCTTCCAACATCTCTGCTTCCAAATCATCAGGTTCTAAAATAAATAAAATAATATGCCTCATTGAAAATGAATCCACAACAATAACAACAGAAAGATGGAAGAGACTATACATCTTAAGATTACACTTAAATCCTTCAGCTTTAATAATTTTCTGCATTTTGTAGAAATAACTGAAGTTTTGTAATCCCAGAGCTAAACATTCGTTTCTGATAGAAGAAGAGTATCATAAAGCTCCAACACACTATGCCTTCTAAAAACCTCAGTAGCACTCCCCCAGATGTCAGCAAGGTGCTGGTATCATACAGGAGAAAAAGATTCCAGCACAGCTGATGGGGAGAAACAAACAAAAAAAATCCCAGCAACAAAAAATTTGAAGCTCTTTAGAATTCCACCTGTATTTGAGAGAGTTTTCTATTAGCAAGCAAAAAAAGGTTTCTGCAAATTTACAAAACATGTTAGTGAATCAAATAACAACCCAGGCATCAAAAAGCACTTGGAAACACTACCTAAAAGGTGTTAATAAAAAACTGCACATTACTTATGGGAATATATAGAAGTATATAGGATCATTACTTCCCTCACTGAACTGGAAAATAGATTGTAATTGGAATTACTAGGGAAATGACCTACCATCCACCATAACAGGTTTGGTCTGCATCTGGGTAGGTTCAGCTCTTTGAGATTCTTCCAGTATAGTTATGTCAGACTTTGTGACACTAACTGGGACTGAAGATGGAGCTCCGACAGTAGGCAAAGCTTTCTCTTCCTTCTCCCCTGCTGAGGGCTGATGGCCTCTTTCAAGAAGTACTTCTGCAGTACCTAACACAAAATTATGCTCTTATTTAAACCGTTCAGTAATAAACTACAACGTGGCTACAAGGTAAATTGAGAATTTTTGTTTCTTTAAAGGAAAATAGAATAGAAAAGTTTACATGCTATTATGAAGAGTTTGCAACTATTACGAAAGCTAGAAATATTAAAATTTGAATTTTACTTGCTACAGTATCATCAATACAAGCTTATATTTAAAATAAACTTAAATTCTTTTGTCCTTGGAGAGGACAAAAAAGCAGGAGTTGACAAAAAAAAATTCCACTGATATGGTAAGTTACATGCTAATAAAAAGTTTATAGGACCTATCTAAACCAATGTTCAGTGGATGACATCCTTTTAAAAAAACAGACGTGTTTTTATCAATAAAATGTCCAAGACTTCTCCACAAAATGAAGAACCTTCCCCTTCAGCACATCCTTCTTAATTTCTTACCACTTCCACTGAGTTAGAAATATTTTGGTGTCTTTCAGTATCAGCTTGTGCTGACATTTAGAACATTCAGAACTGAGTCAGCACCCAGAAGTGGAAAGCAAGAGCAAGGACAGAATAGGTTTCTATAACTTCAAAATTCTCTTCATTAGACAAAGTGCCAATCTGACAGTTCTTACACTTGCAGTGCAGATAATTGACCAGCTGTGCTTACCATTTATTACATCTAGTTCCTCAAGTAAGTCAGTTTGCAGCTGCAACTCTGCTTCTCCTAGGATCTTCAGGACAGAATCAGTAGGGCTTTTGCCCCAGACTTTCCTGTGGGGTTCACCAATATCTAACCTAATTACTTCCCCCAGAGTTTGACCTGTTGGGACACAAACACAAATAGAAAAACTTTTAGAAATAAGAAACTGTTATTCAATTTGTATTTAATAAACAAAAAAACCCAACCTCCACAAAACTAGCAGCTACAAAGCCAGAACTCATGTCACCCCACCCCAAGTCAGAGAGCCTAAATATTGTGCTCAAAAGTTGAGTTTTTCTTCTGCCAATTCCATTTAATAACAGGAGTTATTCAATGTCAGGTAACATCTGCAACTTAATAGCACCAAGAGATCTTTTCATCAGTTCAGGCTTTCTAGAGAAATGCTTTAAACTGGCATGAGATGGTCTTAATTTTACCTGAAATGGGAAACTAGGAAGTCTCTTGTCCTGCTATCCTTTGATATTTGTTCCCACTATTTCTCCTTCTAAGGAAAATATAGCATTTAAAGCAACAACAAAGAATAGAGCAAAAGAAGCTTCCTGATCTTCTAATATCCTAGCCATCTAAAAATACTATGCTGTCAAGTGAGTCTGTCATGTTCTCGATGACTATTTATTACTACAATTTGAAACAGACCCTTAATAAGACACACTGAAACCGGGAAAAAGTCTTCCATCTAAAAGACCAGAGAAGGCTGATAGAAAATTTGAAGAGGCAAGCTTGATTTAAAGGAAGAAAAATGCTAAGAAGGGTGTAATAGAAGCAACAGATATAAATTGAGAAAGCCCTCAGTTTTTATTTCTCTACTGATTACACAAAAGGATTTTGAAGTTAAATAAGGAACTTTCATACATTAAGTGCTTTTTAATCTTTCTGTTAAATTGGTGCCTTTTTATAAGGCACAAGGAAAGCTCAAAGAAAGTAACCATGCATTTAATTAGGTAACTATTGAAATTAGGAAATTATTTGTTCAATTTCCTGTAAGCAATTTAACTACTCAGCCTGTGCCTTATTTCTTATTCAAAGGAATACATAACCACCTGCTTTTTAGAAGCAGATGGTATGCAACTGATAACAAGACAATAATAATAAAGAGTACCTGCTTTATAAAGATAAACAATACACGTGGTAAACTGATTTACTAATATCATGATGACAAAAAAAAAATTAAAAAAAATACACACTTACGGTCTGTTCCAGAGAGAGAATCTTCCATTGATAACTGAGCTAGAGGAACTACCAACTCAGATGCCCCAGATTCCCATTTTTTACGATCTCCTAGAAGTGGATGGTCTCCTTGTTGTTCTTTACCATCTTCAGACCCAGCTGATTCCGCGTTATTTTTACACTCCTTTTTGACTTTCTCATCTTCTTGAGCTTTAAGATTTTCATTTAATCTTCTCAGTATTTCTCGTTTATTCTGAAATAAGGGAATGCATATATCACTTAAAATAGTACCTTTCTTAAAAGAAAAAGAAAAATAAATGAAACTGAATACAACTTTACATACTTGCATTGCAAAATCTGGCTTTTTTATCTCCTCCTCAGCTTCATGGGCAGCAGTTACATTTTCATCCTTTAAGTCCAAGAAGCATGAAATACAACATAGAAAAAAAATGTCAGAAAAAAAAAATCTTGAGTAAATTGGTAGAAATAATAGTGAAAAATCACCTCTAAAACCTTTTCAGTAACAACTGCAGATAGACTGAAACAGAATGTATGAGATTTCTATTTTTATGGGGCTTGTCAAACACAGAATTTCATGGTCAGCTTCTGTGTTTGAACTGTTCACTACCTGAAAGCTGTAAGCAAATGAATTGGACTTGTTTTGAGCAGACAAGTGAAAGTTCAGAGCACAAAACATGTAGAGATAGAGCTAGATATGACCTCTACAGTAAAATGCCACCAAACTCCAATGCTAGAAATGAGTATTTCTAAAAAAGAACAAAAAATGTGGCAAGGACAGAGTCAAGGAGCATCTGTAAAGAAAAGCAGAAGGGAGAAAACACAACTTCAGTGATATGTAAAATAATCAAACTAAAAATGTGTAAAGTGTAGAACTTACAAACTTTGTGTACAAGGCATCTCTTCTCCAATCTGAATTGTTCTCTGTTAATTTTTAGTGTATTATAGTCACCATCTTGCACTACTTCAAGACAAACTATGCATGTGGAAAAAAATGTGCTAATCATTTAAGTATTTGTCAAAATAGGTTTTGTTTATTTGTCCAGCTATCAACTGACATCTTTATTACATTTTATATACACTATTTAGAAGTAAGTTTCACTATATTCCCATAGCCATAGCCTTCAGGGTTGTACACGGTATATAAACCTGCACTATACTGGAGTCCAGAAATAACTTAGGTAAAACCACAAGAGTTAGCATTCAAATTAACACAGATTTAAGTCTTAGAAACTCAAATTGTACAACGATTCACTCGTATGCTTGGTTTCACAACTGTTCCTTAAATCAAGTGGTGGTAGTTAAGGTAAACATGTAATCATTTACAGTATCAGGACCCAAGATCACTAATAGAAGCCTCTAGCACTTAGTGTTGTCTCTTCTAGTTGTCTATCAGATTCAAGTCTCTTAAACTTTATATTCCCAGAACATGCTTTCAAACTTACTGAAAACAAGAATAAAATAGTCCCATCATTCAACATTTATTTTCTCACTTCCACCAGGTTACAAACTTCTTAACTCCCCTCTTCAAGAGGCTAATGAAAATGCTGGTTAATTGTTGCCTTCTTCCATTAATCATGACTGGCTTGATTGAAACTGAAATTGCAGCCCAGGGTTCATCGTAAGTCATTTTATTCAAAAGTGACTGAATTTATGTTTTAGTGTACAGATGTATTTCAACAGCTTCCAAGTTTTGAGTTTTTCACTTTTTTTTCCTTGTTTTGTGTGTAGTTGGGTTTCGGTTTTTTTTTCTTTCCTTAATTAAATGCAACAAGTATCCTTAAGTTTTTTTCTACATTATCTATCCATTCTTCTAAAAATTCTTTTTAAAAATCTTTTTTCAGTAATTTTATCCTCTTTGCAAAATACGTACCACACCCACTTCTTTCAAAGCAGAAGTCATGGAGATGACAGGTGTAACGGGCTTCACTGGAAGTTGGGGCTTAGGAAGAGCTGCTCCAAGGTCTTGTAATCCATGCACAGGACTATGTTCTGTAGCTCCCACATGAAAAGGCACATTAGGTTTCTTTACTCCTTCTGCTACCAGCTGTACAGATTCAATTAAAAAAAAATTAAATTATCTTCAAGACTTTACACATTAAACACAGATTATCAAACAGGGTCATGTAAACCTTAGAAAGGGATGATAATGCCACATGTTTTCATGCAAAATACAACTGCCACCTGCACATGTGAAATATTTCCAGTTTATCAGCTTCACAACATCCTGCTTTTTGTAGCAATATATTACTAGTTAGACTTGTCACTCCACAGCACACAGAATCAAAAGATGAAGTACACTGGTAAGTTACAGATCATTAATAAAATACTTAATGTTATCCTAATGATTCTTATATTTGATGTTAAATTCTTGAACCAGATTCTTTATTCAAGTATACTTAAGATTAAGCTTCTAATGAGGGAATTCTGACTGGCAGAGGCTCTCCTCAGTTTCAGCAGACAAACTAATTATCTAAGCTAGGGAAAAAAAAAAAAAAAACCCAAACAAAAAACCAAACAAAACCCAGTATAGTATTTTAGCTATACAAAGATATGGTACTACATATTTTGACTGCACGTAACAGATTTATTTTCTTACATGTTCTTCCCACGCTCTCTTCTCCCTTTCATATGCTTCCTTTCTCTTTTGCTCTAACTGTTCTTTCAGAACTGCAGCTCGAGCATTTGCTTGGGCCTACAGTAAACAAACAAGCAAAGAAAGACCAATTTAAAATCATAAAAAGCATTAGTACCCCATTCCAAGGAATATTTTAAAAAGAAACATTCTTGGCTTACTTCAGCTTCCTTCCTCTCACATTACTATACAACTGTGAAGGGAGGACTCTGGTGACACTCAAAATCACCACACGAGTATAAGAACTGATCTTCTAGGTTGAAAATAACAGCAGCACCTCAAAATCTAATCACAGGTCTTGATTTGCATGGTTATAATTTTACTGTACATAGTAATCTTAAACAGAGTAATGTAAAATTAGCATCTCTACTTAAAGGTAGATTTGAAGCCAAATGCATTAATCACAAAATATTAAATACTCAGTTTAAACTTGACAGACTTAGTCAACATAAAAAGCATCAGTTACTGTTTCACCTCTAGTTTTAATGTTAGGCATAAGGTTAGCTTGTTTTCACATTGCTCTTTGCAGATGATGGTGTCAAAAAATAATCATAGAATATAGTAATACTTCCTATGTATTGTATGGTAGAGATAGTTATTGATGTAAGAACACTACACAGAATAAAGTTCTAGTCAAACACTGAATTTCTGTGAAACACATTTACTTGAAATGTACTTCATCATGGGGGCATATAGCTGACCTTCCAATCCACAGGTAGCCCATGTCAGCACATGTAAGGAGCTTTGCCTTCTTTTATTATTTTAACTAAAGTTGTTGTTATTTATGTATGTCCCTTTCAGTATCAAAATGCTATTTTAGTTATACAACATTGCCTTTAGGACTAAAGCGAACCAAGAGATAAACCTCCAAGGCAGGGATAGGAAAAATCCTTGACTTGCTACACTCAGTCACAACATCTTTTAAAATTACTGGGATATAGCAGTTGAACAGAGTTGTTACCTCAGTACAGTTAAAATAAAAATGTTCTGTAGTGGATATATGAACAAACTATTGATAGCAAAATGAAATGTAAGAAACTTCATGAGATATGAAACAAATTTGAAAACACTTAGCTCCATCTCCTCCCTCCCCACAATTACCTTCTGCGCTTCTATCTTTTTGCGTTTCATTTCCGCTTCCTCACTTGATTCTTGTCCATCAGAACTGGCAGCTTCACTCTGCAAAGTAAGAGTCCTCAGAGAATTATCATTAATTCATGTATTTAGAAGTTGAGTGATAAAAGTAACTACTCGGATCACTTCGACTGACTGTGTGACTCATACAGGTCATAATTTCTCTAGGTAACTCCTCACTCAAATGTCACGTCTACTTGGACAGAATTTCACATTTGAGATTTGGGAGGGGTTACTTATATGGTTCTGGGGTTTCTGTGGTTGTTTGGGTTTTTTTTTTAATGGTTTTTTTGTTGTTGGTTTTTTTTGGTTTTTTTTTTTTTTTTTTTTTTTTTTCTTTTTTAATTATGAAGCTTTTACAAGACAGGAAGAAAGTAATATGCCTACCGTTGCAAGTGAGGTGACCTAACAATGCTGGGCTCTCACTGGCCACCCCTCACCAGTGTTACTTACTCTGCAGGTAAGGTATAAGAAAGGTTTGATGCTCTAGAATTCCAGTTTCTTCCACTGGATGTGCTCCAAAAAAGGTGGAAGGGGTGAGGGGGGAAAATGGTAACAAGAAAGAAAATAAAACGTCTACCTCTGACACCTGTTATGAAGCTCTCAATTCTTACCATGGCCTTTGCAAATTCCTATTTACAGAACAGACTGACAGCTACACGAAGAGGTTCTGACGGAAGCTTTTTACCACTCATGACCAACTTGTCAAAAACAACTGGAAAGAGCACTGAAGATAGAAAAACTTCAGAAAAAATTATCTGGCACTCTTCACAGGCAAAGGAATGAATACATATATCCATCTACTGTATATAAAATAGGATACTATGCATTTAGCAACAGATAAAATCGATAATCAACATAAGGAAATAATCACGTCTGTGACAAGATTTAGTCTGGGATGGTGTTCCTCTAGAACTGAACCTCCACACTAAAGTTTGCACCTACAGGTCATCAAGACAAAAACATCTTAAAATTTGTCTCTGAATTCTGAAAATTAGACCTACTTCCTGGAAAGATATTAATCCATTCTCTGTTCCTTTGTAAGTGGCCTATCTTCTGGAGCATACAACACTACCCCAAGGTAAGGTACAGCCACGGGGAGAGAAAGTTAGGTTCCTGATATGCCCAACAACCCAGACAGAGAATTAATGTCATAGTCACAGTAACAGTACTTTTCTTTGATTTTACTAGCACAAGCAGCCTTGGCCTCCACATAAAAGGTTTCTGAAGAATACCTTCTGCACTTAACCATACTCTGGGTGCTCCTTACTTTTGAGGACGTGTGGTAATGAAAACCTGAAAAAACCAGCGCAGTACAGCAGTGACACTATGCTGGTAACATTTTAGCACTGCTGTCAGCATTCTAAGTGTACTCAGGGGACACAGTAAGATTTCGTAGGGCTGTATACAGAGATGTCTGGTCCCACTGCAGCAGTCTTGAAGCTTGTTCAAAACAGCAGAGGAGACAGAGTTATGAGGGCAATTATCACTGGATGCAATTAAAACAGCATGGGCTCAGAGTGCATCAGCTTAGTGCTATAAACTTCACTGACCAGCCTCTACAGTAACTTCATACACCTTCATTTTTGTCATGCTCCTTAAGATAAATGTAGGGGAATGACCCAAAAGTTATTGAAAATAACAATTCAAAAGAAGTCACTAGTACAGGAAAAAGAAAAAGAAAAAAAAACCAGAATATTTTTGCATTAAAAAAACAAAACCAACAAAAAACCTACAGCAACATAGACCTCTGTTTAGCTGGCATGGTGGTCCAAAGAAACTGAGTGGTAGTGGGCATGCTCTTGACTTATATGTCCACTCACTATACATAAGATGCATGAAAGTGCTTAATATGGGTGCTTAAATAGAAGGGCAGGAACATTTCTCTAGTTTAAAACCACAAAAGGAAAGGAAAAGGAAGAACAGGCAGGAGTACAAGATCACACACTAGGTTAATGAAAAGATAGAAACAAACTCTGGACTAATTACACAGATCGTCTCTCAAATGAAACTTTTTTTCAACAACTAAATGGCTTGATTGCTTCCAAGGGTGCTTTGGGTTATTCAACAACTCAGAAGTGTTCATTCTTGTCTTGGTTTGAGTGAGAACAGAACTAACTCTGTTCAGTGATTTTACTTTTCAGCTCAGTTCTTCTAACTAACGTCGCTTTCTGAAGTTAGCAGGCTGTTTTCCCAGGAAGTGTCTGCTGCTGGCAGTGATAACAGCCCATGGTTAGAGTTACTACCAAGGATGGGTGTGCAGGCCAAGGCCACTGCTGGATCTTGTGCACCACATTGTGGCGTGCAAAAAGTAAAAGGCTGCACCTGCTGGGAGGAGTGGACAAGCCAGGTGACCCCAAACTGACCAACAAGGGATTCCAGCCCATACACATCATATTTGGTATAAAACTTCTCGGCGTTGTACTTTCACCCTCAATTTGGCATCTCTCTCTTCACTTGGCTTGGGTGGTCTTCTGGTTTCTTCCTCGCTTCTTTAGTGGCCAGCATCTGAGGAGGACTCTTATCTGTTCTGCCTTTGATCCCCATCTGGGTGTTCCTGAATTCTGTACCAGAATCCAGCTCCTGAACACAGCTCCCATCTTACACTGGGCCCAGTCTGGGACTGCCCCGGTGCCTGCTCCACAGCATCAGTGGTGATGGTGATGTAATTGCCTTCAGGGGGTTGGGTTTGGTACTAGTTTTGTATATATTTGTATATATTTCATTTGTATTATTTTCATTAAAGCTGTTGTAGTTTCCTTTTCTAATGGCTGAGTCTCTCTCCCTTATTCCCTTTCTCTTCCCCTTTGGGGAGGGAGGGGGATTAAGAGAGAGCAGCTGTTATAGGTCTAGCAGGCTGCCCTGACCCTAAACTGTGACAATTCTGAATCTACTTATGAATATATTACTACGTTATGTTTGTAATACAACAAAACCAAAATATTTTGGAAAATTTATGTTTGAAAAAAGTGTATTGATTAAGCTGAGCTCATGCCAGGAATTTCTAACTTTAATACCTATCTATGAAATGTATGAAAATAATCACTTCATAAGCATCTGTGTGAGCACTGTCAACAAGTGACTTCTGGAGAAGCTCTTATAACTAAAACCAAATAAGTATAAACATGCTGGTGTTTGATGAGAAATTCATATACCAAATTCAGATGTAACCTTACATTATCTTGTTCATAAAACACTTTTTACAGGGACTGAAGCTGCACCCCCAGCACTGAAATAACAAACAGATTTTGCATATTATAGGAGAAGAGATGGAAGTACACTAAATGTGGAACAGAATTAAATGTCAAAAGTATCTGTCTATCTATAAACTGCCAATGAGAAAAGTCTTCCCACGGGGAAAGAATACATCCCACAGCCACCTTCTGTAAATATTTAAGATAATCTATCAAACCAACCTTCTCTCCACGAAGTTTTGCTCTTATCTGTTGACGTTCATTAAAGTTTTGTAGCCGGATCTGTCGTAATCTTGCCAAATATTCCTAAGGCAAAGAAATGAAAGAAGCTTGAGTTATACTGAAACTCTCTTCAGTACTGTTAACTTAAAATATGTTAGATTCCACAAAAAAATAAGATGGATGAAGAAAATACCCCACACTATTACTATCATTGTATTGGCATTTAGTGATCTCCAGAAAAATTCGCATCTAATGAAAATAAAGCAAACAGGAATGTATGCTTATTAATATTAAGCTATCATTACATTTTATATCATTGAAATCCAGGAATAGTTATACTGATTGCAACAGGATTCAGATATAGAGTCATATCTCTAAGTATGCACATTCAAGAACTCTTCTGAGACAGACTGATGTAGACAGCTATTATTTTGATTATTCCAAACTGAAACAAAACAATAAACACACCCAAACTCTAGAACTTTATACAGTAAATCATTTCCTAGGAATTGATAAAGTCCTTTTATATTGTTACATAGATGAACCATGCAGGGAAACTGGGCAGAGACAAGGTCAAAATAGTGCTGTTTGTGTGATGAGCAAAGTGGCAAGCATGCAGCAAGCATACCTCTTCCTCCTTGTTTCTGGATTTCCTTCCTCTTGCAGAAATGGGCCTGCCTCCATAGGTATCTGCCACGTTTTGCAGTGTACCCTGTTTGCCATTTAATGGTATCAAATTTAAGGTGGCTTAGGGTAGTAAAATCATCTGCTTTATCCAGTAACTATTCACTTATAAAACCAAATCCATCAATGATCTGCAGTCCTTCCGAAGTGAACCAACAACGCTTTTTCACTTACATGAAACACAACACTTGCAACTAAAAATCATGAGCAGCCCAAGAGAAAGACTAGAATTAAATTCTGATAGGCACAAGTTTTTCAACATATGGACTATATAAAAATTGTGGCACAGGGCTGGCGTTTTTGACATTGTTGTGCCAAGCCTAAAATAAAAATGGAATCTTTATATGTTCTTAGATTAATCTTCTTCTACAGTGATGACTTTTTAAAAAGTATACTACAAGAACCAAACTCCAAAACTAATAAAATACTTAATTATACATATTACATCTAACAAGCTGTATTAAATGCATAATACATATGTATTCATAACACGTAGTCTCAGTTAGTGTGATGTACTCAGTGTCCGAACGGTCACCAAAAGAATTCAATCTCTGAAGAAGTCCAATACAAAATAGCACAATAATCATTTAACTCCAGGTTTCCTGCTTGGATTTAAGTCCAAAATATTTAAATTACTTTGTTCAAGATATACCATATGACTGCTGAACAGGTTACAACCATGTTGATTTGTTAACATACAAAAGTGACAGGAAGCATACATGTGATAGTTACATGGACCTCCTGCCTTATAAAATAGCATGGGTTTAGCTTTCTCAAGCTTGAGTAGAGAACCATCAGTAAGTAAATACTTCAGTTAAGTTCTTGATAGGGAGCACTAGCTCTGAGACTGGGGGGAAAAAAACCCAGAAATCAGTAACTCAAGGAAACAGCACATTTCTGCACTTCTGTGGTTTAGTGACTGGAAGATCACTGAAGAAAGTAAAGGAACCAGCCTGTGGACAAGAAGTACATTCATGAGGACTTGAATTCTGGTTTCAACTTGAGCATTGTCATACAAAATGGAAAGGAATACTTTCCATATTTAACTTTTCTGAAAGTATTTGGGTTTATTTTTAACTTTTCAATGCATGTTCCTGGTCTTTACAAAACCTATGTGGCACTATTCAAGTCATCTCGTTGTTCTTCATTCTAGCATTCACGTTAGTTCTGGTATTTTCATCAAGCTGGTGAAGATTAATATCACTGCTCTTAAACGAGAAAGAAACTGGAAGCAAGATTTTTGAGAACTGATTTTCTTTCTGTACATTAGCTTTCAGTAATCTGCCTATGTTAAAATTTTCAAAGACCAGGACTCAATGTTTTGCAATGCCACACACAGCTTCAGTGAAGCAGCAAAATAGGTCAGCAGCTGTCTTAAAGAAGAGATGACTGAAAGTATCATCAGCTCAACTACTGAGTCAAACTTCAGGCTGTCGCTTGAAAACTAAAGTTGACAATAACTGTATTTAACAGAAGCTGGGTAAATTAGAGTGAATCATTCGATTTACAAGTCTTTATACAACAAAGAGCTGCATGTTTGTTAATGATTCCTGTGGATTTCTCCTCTCTGATCATCATGGTCCGGACAATAGTCTCATACCTATATAAGAACTGCTGCCAGCTACTCAAGTTATTTTCCTGCACCAACAGAAGGAAGCTGCTGAGAAGATACATCTGGAAGTTACTTTTGCAACTGTTCGGTAACCTCCCTGTTTTAATATGGCAGCGGGTTAAGAATAAAACATTTGGGGTGAGTGGAATACATTAGAGAAACATTAAACTGCGTACTTGAGTATCTTGCATTGCTGATCTCATACATTTATATTAATGCCAACAAAGTTAAGAACAAAATGGACACAAGTACTGCTACCGACTTGTCTAAGAAGAGGCAATCTTAAGAAGAATTGTTCACTTTTTCAAAATTATTTACTCGTCTTGGAAGTTTTAAGAAACAGAACCATAGCTTTAAAATGTTTTAAAACTAGTCTAAGGATACTTCAACATAAAGCAGTGAATCTAAGTATCTAAGAATTGTTTCCTGTAAATTAAATAATCCCTGAAACAAAGAGCTGGCTGTAAGTCATGATATTCAGATATAACTCAGGAGACGCTTCTGTAAATTTGCAGTTGGTCTCATCTCGCTGCAGTGCCAGGACAGTCAGTTTAATTGCAGCAGACAGCAGCAATATTGTGACTTGGTTGTATACGAATAATGTGAAAAAGCACTCCAAAAGCAAAACTCTCCACATTCTGAAAACGCATAGTTCAACCACACAAAGTCCCAGTGCAAATGAGTCATTTCCAAGATACCTTTACAGCAAAATAAACTTCCTATAGGAACATCAACTTTAGAACTGCAAGCATAAAGCACAAAGAACATTTTGTGACACTGTCCACTAATTAATCTCTGATGAGTAAAGGTTTTAAAAATACAAAATCTTGACACAGACTTCCTTAGCACCTTCTCAACAAGCAGGATGTGTTTTTGTAAAACACACTGCTGTAGCTGATCATTAGCTTTATCTCTTTATGTATCATTCAGTAGCTTGAATCTAAAATGGTTTGATTAAAGTTAATTTAACCAAAACTTTAAAGCTATGAACAGAATAAAATAAAAAAAAACTAAGTGTTCTAAAATTCACAATATCAACTTAGACACATGCAAAAAGAAGATACTTTGCTTTGTTAATAAATTTACTGTCCTGAGAAATGTATTGCACAATTCTGTTATATTTTAATAAAATCAGTAACAAAAATGCCAGAAAACCTACCTCTTTTTTTTTTTTTTTTTAATACAGGAAAATATTTAGCCAACATTTCCTGGTTATGATGCTACTTCATTCATAATTTATTCATAAAGCATGCTGAAAGAGTGAAGGAAGATAGGAAGATCAGATTCCATACCATGTGTCCTTCAGCTCGAGCTTTGTTTTCCATGGCTTCTCTCTTTCGTTGCCAGAATTCTTCAACTTGCTTTGCTCTATCTGCAGCTATCCATCCTTTCTGCCTGAGTAATTGCAACACATCGCAAGATGCAAGTCTCTGCAATACAACTCTCAGATCGCCCCGCCCACCCCCCCCCCACGCCCGCGACCAATGGCCAGCCCCCTCAGGTCAGAAAGCCCTGGCAGCTGCCCGCTCACCCGCAGCCCACAGCAGCAGCCTCAGCTACCAGACATCGTTACTCATTAATCGGAGAAAATGCAACAACAGCAGTG
>JAAGNO010001803.1:40839-64162 GCA_033439905.1 Ceryle rudis
AGAATGAATTAACACCTCCAACCACAAAAAAAAATCACTAAGAAATAGCTTGATATTCTAACAAGTGGTACAATGATGAGGCAATCCCCTTTTCAAGGCTCCCCTAGCCTTGTTTGACTGAGGAGTACCAGGGGTCCAAGAACAGGCAGGAAGAAATTAGAATAATCTGATAGCAATAACCCATCAGGCTGAGACAGTTAAAGAAATAATCATCATCATAATTTTGTAATACAGAACCTACTGCTAGTAATTAATAAATTAATGAGCACGCTAATTAAACATCCTTGCATTTGTTTGGGTTTTTTTTCTCCTATCCCCTCCCTCCCACCCAAAAGCCAAGGAAATTAAATATTTTCATATGCTACAAAGCATTAAGAGGAAGACTGAGATAAGAGTACTTTGATACAGTAAAACAAATGCTGTAGATGCTCTGAAAAGGCAAGGTGATCCATGCAGGTGTTACCAGTAAAGAAACGAACACTTGATAAACTTTGTATAAACATATTTGACTCACTACAAGATATTTACTGTAACTGTTCATTTCATATGAACTCAGTTGGTAGTGAAATCTGTCAAAACCTGTCATATATCTGAAGTTTAGCTTACAGTGTTGGAGAAGAAGTACTTCTCAAGCAGACAAACAACCAACCTACCTACTTGTCTCAAACCAAATCCACAGGAAAATTTTAACTAAATTTTATGAAAATGGTTTTCCCTGCTCTAAAGCCAAGTAACTTATTTTGCTAACTTCAACTAGATTTCTTCTGGGCTGCATTTCTGTTCAAGAGACAAGTTTTAAAGATTGCTGATGTTGAATACATTTAGCTTTATGTTAGTAAAGGTAATGTAATCAGAAAGATTGCAACTTGAGGATTTCTCAACTACTTAAATATATACTCTAAATTACCTATCTTTAAGAAAGTGGCAATTATTTAAATTATTTGTTTGAGCTAAAAGTCCTGAACACTAATCTTTATATTTCACTTCCAGCTGAAAGAATGAAGTGCAAGAGAGAAATACTGCTAGGCTAGAGAAAATGAAATTGCTTCTAGATAATAAAGTACAAATACTTGTGTTATAAAGGTTAAGAAAGCACCTCAATTTAAGGCTAAAGGTAATCCAGTTTATAAATAGGAAATAAACAACTCTCTACCTATTTTGAAACTTCTGCACAGTATTTTCATGGGGTGCTTCCAGGTTCATGTATTTGAGTCCTTCTGAGTCGGTTTCTCTTCATGATGTCCATGTTATTAATAATTTTCAGCTCTCTACTATAGTTCCTCTCAATTTCTAAACACTTAAAACAGTTTACCCAGGTCTAGCCAAGTATCATTTAATATTGTGAAATGCATGAGGCAGTGTTTCCTGTTGTAGGGAAGATTTGAGGATTGGGGCACTTTGTGCAAAGCACTGAGAATAAACAGAGGAGGATGGAAACGTGTGTCTACACCAGCTGCATCAACACACCTTCCAGTACCGAGTTGTACTGGGAGGAATTTTAATTAGCTCACAACAGCCCAAATTATATTTTACTATATATAGCAAAACATAAAACTGAATAAAATC
The DNA here is from genome assembly GCA_033439905.1 of Ceryle rudis. NCBI lineage: Eukaryota > Metazoa > Chordata > Aves > Coraciiformes > Cerylidae > Ceryle > Ceryle rudis. The sequence goes on from JAAGNO010001803.1 coordinate 42,406, forward strand.
AGTTTAGAAAACCAAATGTTTTCTTTGTCCACTTCCTTTTCCTTACATTAACTCCATTTATTTCTTCCTCCATGGGATACATCACTGGACCTACCTGCACAAGTTTAAATAATGCCTGAGAAAATTTGTCCAAGAAAGTTAGGAACGCTCGTGCGCTAAACTTCTAGGAAAAAAAAAGTATTTTTCCATTTACTGCTCACAAGTATGGACACGGTTCTTTGGGCAATACTAACAGATCTGAAGGAGAGCAAAGAAGTTTTGAAGAAGCTACCTGAAAGAATGAAATACTTTAAAATAAAATAAAATACTGCTTTACAATTATTTTTTTTTATATAAAATATTCATTTAATAGTAACTGAAAACAGCAAGCATCACTCAGTCAGAAGTTGCACACCATTAGAACACCTGGCATTTACATCTTGATGAAGAAATCTCCTAGAAGTTTTCCACTGATAATAAACAGGAGCTAACAATTTTGGAAGCGTTCTAGACACTCTCCTATGCTAAGGAGTCAAACACTTAGATACAGAGAAAGCAATCAGATTGAGAGGACAGGAAAAGGAAGCACCTTGGCAGGTAACACAAAGAGCGGAACTATGAAAAAAGCAAAGTAGAAGGCTTATTATGTTATCTGCAACTGCATTAAGCCAAGAATTTTGGCTGAAATATAGTTTAGTTGCACTTTTAGTAATCCATTTTTTCCACTACTGGGGAAAGTCAAGGTTTCCATTGGTTCTAAAGTAACTGTGGTCTGTGAGGGACTAATACAAACAGGCAGCACAGAACCAATGGACAGAGTGAGTTTGCGACATGTCCAGCTACTACGTGAAACAAGACAGAACAAGAATCTAACACGGAGGGACAGATTTACGGATTATCATAGTCCAACCTGTTTGCATGGGCTTGTTTAGACACCTCCTTCAATCTTTTCGTTTTTTTCCTAACTGCACCAGCATCAGGTAAATGGTGATGACCTGCAGGCCCCTTAGGAACTCCTGGACGTATTCCAGGTGGAATTCCTCTGTAGATAAATATGTACAGTAACTTCCATTACTTTCATCTAAAGCAGAAACATGCAGCTTCTAATGGAAGGTAGCCATACCTTTCAAAAACTTCTCGGCCTTGTACTTTCACCCTCAATTTGGCATCTCTTTCTTCAGCTACTCTAATATTTTCCTTCTGCTGTTGCATCTGGTCAAAAATAGCATGATAGTGTTCATATTGTCCTCTGGAAGACACAGGAAAAGGACCAACACCACCTCCACCGCCATAATATGGTGCCTGCAAATCAGAAGGGGTAGGGTGGAAATCTCAAATACTGGTTTTAACAAGCCTTTACCAGTTTCATCTCTTCAACAAAATAAAAGCATTAGTATGTCCTGCAACAATTCTGAATTGGTCCTATTTTTATTGCTGCCATTCCCCTATTCTAACAAACTACAAAAATAGACAAATTAAAAACTTGTTTTTCCGTTAGCACACCAGAATAACATAACATTTTATCTCCCTCTGATAGCAGGCTAGCTATACATGAGACATCTGTCACACATTTTGGAAGTTACTGGTAACAAATCCATTGAAGTCTAATTGGAGATAGATGTTCTACATGGCAAAAATCAAAGTTTTAGCACAAAAGCTAAAAGCGATACAGTGTTAACTGAAGTACTCATAAATGATTTGTAGCCAAACAACCCATTTCTTCATGAAGCTGGAAACTGTTAAGCACACTTCTAAGGTAGCTGAATGGAATTAAGTGCAAATTTATCTGAGAATCCTCACTGTTACCAGCCTATAATTTGGTTTCATCACCAGAACTGAGATGCTTCCCTACTAAAGCTCAGATCAGGGGAACATCTACCACAAGCTACTGCTTCATGCAAATTAGCTTTGTCATTCTCAAAGAATTAGAATGCCTACAGAACCTTCACGTGAAAATAATATTAATTAAAAAAAAATAATGTCGCAAGCAGCTGTGTACAGTAGTAGCCAAGGATGGATGCAGAAAATGTGAAACTGGCAAAGTAAGGTTGTCAGCACAAGCATAAAAACGTTCCCTTTACGTCCTGGGGGGAAGCAGTTAATAGCCCATGGCAGTGAATCTATGGACTTTGTTTTAACAATAATGTCAATGTTCCTTCCAGAGCGATCGTAAGCATTTTAAATATACTCAAATAGGTTAGTGCAAATGTGACACATTTAAGATTGCCTACTTAGAAGTTCTTGAACAGATCGTTTGAAAATGGAATTTAGCTCACATGCTGAGTCTCAGATGCTCAACTCCCATCAATAGCTCCTTATAATCCATATGACAGAATACTAACTGAAAGATTTATCCAGGCGTTCAAATAAATATGCAGGTATGTTGAATAAAAAAAACTTACTATACAGGATAGAGTTTCTACAAATAGAAGAAAAAGTCTTGCCTTAGACACTATTTAAGGTTTAACCTATCATTATTAGAGCTTATTTTTCACAAGGATATTCTAAAGAAATCGTATGATCAATCTCCAGGCAAATGCTATGAAGCAGCTGCTCATCCACAGCCTGCAGAACAGTTACAGCCCCTGCTAAAATGACAAACCCAAAGCCAGATCCTTGCCACTTCTTTCTCTACTTGACCTCAGAAACAGGTGCCAGCAACTAATCCAAAAAGACAACAGGAAAAGAAAATCAAGCAGTGCATGACCCTGCTGTGCCTTCATAAGAGGCTATATATGGCTTACATTATTGGAAACCTTGAACAATGCTATTTGACAGCGTCAGCGGGGAGTTGCTGGATACGCTGTTTTCATGTTGGAAAAAGGAAAAGGATAATTAAGTGAAGAACACTATAATAGTATATGGAAATATGGAGTGATGATAACCTAGTAGCCTGCAATAAGATTTGTACTAACCTATCCAATTTAGAGAAGACACTGCAACACATTTTAAAGCACGTCTGGCATGACATTTTGCACTTAGTGAAGACATATACAGCCACCAAACCCCCGTTTCCCTAGGTAACTGAGAATACTGACAACTACAGAGCTGTAGCTACACTACTTTATAGGTCTGCAGTGTCTAAGAACCTTGCAATAAAACTCTCAGAGTTAATCAGAAACATGTTTTCAGGAATCTATGTAGCTATCATCCAAACATGACAAAGCCAATATATTGTGGTATATGGCAGCTGGTATTAGTGCCTGTTGCTTTCATCTCCAGAGAGAGATAGAAGGACAGCACAGGAACCAAATGATGTTTTTTTGATTTTTCCACTAAATCAGCACCTGGTAGATTTTAAATTCTGGTATGCTTAAGTTTGCTTTTATATTTAAGCTTTATTTATATGATGGGTAGCGCACCTCCAAATACAATGTCTATTTTGAAACTATATATTTAATAAGCAGCTACTGAAACCTGGTCAACTGCTTTTTTATTTCTCATATTCTTGTACAAGGAACAGAAAATAAAACCTTCACTCATTTTGACTCTCCTGCTCAGTCATCTTGTTTACAAAAAACTCTACTAAACTTGTTTAGGCCAAGTATTTCTAGAAGACTCACTACCACCACAACAAATAGCTGTGTTTAAATCAATTTTCTATTGTCAGATAGATTTACACCACAGCAACACCTGAATTCCTGCACTGGCTCTGTCTGATGAAAGTACCCAGACCTTTATATTCAACTAACTTCATGAGACTACTTCCCACAACAGTTATGTTTCCATAAAACTATGACACACACAAACAGGCAAAAAGAAACTGTCATAGGAATCATATTAAATTATATAGTTAAATTACAGAAGAGGTGAATGGCTAAGCGATTTACAACTTTCAGAAAAAAAATCCTAGATTTACTCAGGATTTTTTACCCCCCTCCTGAACAACTTTAGTATATCTAAACATTTATGTTGCTAAATAACAAAGAATGCTTAGAAGCAGGTGTTTAATGCTGAGGAAGAGGTCATTACCATAGTATGAGAACCTGAAAAAAGATTTCAACAAAAGAATTCAAGAACAAACTTGAATGTGAAAGAAGCTGTTCATGCATTTAGATTCAGCACAGGAAAAGTAGCAAAAGCAGGAGTGGAAAAAAAGAAAATCATGGTGCATGAAAATCGTTACTGCCAGAAAGAGAAGAGATTCAGAAATTTAGTAAGTATTAAGAACGAAAATTGCATATGATCTCCAAAAAAAGCCAGGGAAGAGAGCTTGTTATACACTTGCTCTTAAATTATCCATAGATTAATAACAGGCAACCCCAAAAGTTGACCTCCAAGAGCAGATCTTTCTGAAAAGAGAAGACCATGCCAGAAAAACAAAGGTGGGGGGAACAGACTACACATTTCTGCATCTGCTGCCAACCTTAACATCACCACTTCCACCTGAACCAAGCACACTCCTCCATCCTTGTTCCCTGGCTCTGTTTATTCGTTCCATCTGAAGGAGAAAACAATACAGGAAAACATAATTCAAGGAATCACTAAGAAAAAATTGAACTTCACTATTAGCACATTTTAAACATATTTTACCCTTTCTTTTTCAAATCTTCTCATTTCATCTGCCTTCAGTAAACTGATCTGCAATGTGCAAGGATTAAACATGTTTAGTACCTGGGAAACTGAACTGCTCCATATTGTTACACAACACATAACACACCACACTGCAAGGTACTTCATTAAAATTCCTATGCGTGGAAAAAGAAATTCTCAAGAATCTTGTTTACCTGATCTCTCTGGCGTTTTTCTTTTTCAGGCAATTCTAACCTTTTCTTTTTTGAAGGTTCCTGAAAAATAAGCATATATTTTGGTATTATTACTGAGCCATTATTCTGTCAAGTCTCTGTCAAGATAGGTTAGTGCTCCAATTGCTGCCTTGTGTCCATGAAGATTAAAAAAATAATTAAAAAAATCACTGTTATGCAAAAAGATAAGGAGAAAAGGTTTGAAGGTTTCATTGTGCCATTTTTGCTGTGGACTTAGTTTTTGCTTAGTTTGAAAATAAACAGATGATTTTATGATACCTCAAACATTTTCCTCCTTTCTTCTTCTGGATTCATTTTCTTCACTGGAGTTGGAAAGGCCTGGATAAAAGGTGAAACTTCAAATTAGATAGCACAATGCCATGATAAGAGAAAAAAAAATTCTAACTGGAAAAAAAAAAATCTTAACCCCATGATTTATTATGTGCAAAATGGGGTTAAAATAATTCAATACTCCAGAGGTTTAAAATGAAAAGCACTGCTAGGATCTTGTTCACCCTTTAATAAAAGCTGTGTCCTGAGAGCTGAAGGCAGTAATTTTAAAATCTGGTTTGTCTTTATTTTTCTTCTCTGGCAATATGATTCTGCATTGCAATCTTTTCCTATTACAAACCTTTGAGGGTCCCTAAATATGAAGATTCTCTTTTATTTAGAGAACAGGTTCATTAGGTTACCCTTAGGCTCTTTTGCTTGAGTAACTTTAACTAAACTTCTTGTTATCTGTGGAAGAGTAGAACACAACCACTATTGAATACCTGGTAAAAAAGCTATGCTGCTTTCTCTAATCTTCTCAAAAAACCCTGTGATTACTTTTAAAGTATTTTTTTTTCTGACCATATTATAACACAGAGAGCTTCCCATTTTCTTTTGATGACCTAAAATCCTATCAAATGAGTACTTCAGAATGAAGTATTTCAGCAGACAGAAGCCTTGAGAGACTTAAGTCAATGTAGTTCAACTACAGTGAGTTAATGTAGTAACGCTGAACAAAGGAGATGATTGTTACATGCTCCTCTGAAAAGACAGTTGAGAGCTGCAAGCTCCGACTGCCCTAGAATAACAGCAAAGAGAAGGAAAATTATATTACACTGTAGCCATTGTTTCTATCCTACATCTTATCCCTTTCACTAGGTACAATTCACACAAAGAATGTCTTGCAATTGCAGTGTTACTGACTGCTTACCTGCAGCAAGAGGATATTTCCTCAGTCATCTACCCTGCTGCTTTGAGGCATTAGGCAAGTTGGATCAGTGTTGGCTGGTGAAACTGATTATAATGAACAGCAGATGACTGCACAAGCAAGCCTCAGAATGTAAAAACCTCATGGTCTCATAAGGACACAAATTTCGTGCCTCTCCTTCCTGCTCTCTTTCCCAAACTGTGTATCACAAGCCAACAAGGCAACGTGATCAATGAGCTTTTCCCTAACCATCCAACAACCTTGGAAACTCAAGGATAATTTATATCTCAGGGCTAAGTTTTGATCCACCTATCAAATTTTACAGATGGAGAGAGATCTCAGTATTCTTTTCCCTGAAGTGCTATGGAGAGAGTAAATTAATTTTTTTAAAAAAGTGAACAACAACAACAAAACTCCACAACAACAACAAAAATACTACTTGTTCAGGAAGAAAATCTGAATTGGTTCTCTTGCTGAAGTGGGAGCTTCTCAGTGGTAGTTGTTTGGCATGTACATATAGCTCAAGACTAGCTGGATCATAAACACCCCCTGGCCATGTAGTAATTAAAGGAATGGAAAGAGAGAAAAAACCCCAAAACAAATGAGTTTTATGTAATAAGGAGTGCAGAGAAGATAATTGGAATAAATATCCAAAGTACTGTATGAAGGTATGTTGAAAAATATTTCTCATTAGACCATGGAATTAAGTCTGGGGAAACTCCTAACTACACAATGTCCCTGGCTGATGACAGTTTAGAAAATGCCTAAAAAAGTTTTCTGTATTTTCAAAATATGACATTAGTTTTGAGCAAGGAAGAAAGACATAAAGATCATAATTCAGTGTCAAAGATCTTGGTATACCTGACAGAATTCCAATACTTCTAAGAGCGGTCAACACCAACAAAGGAACGGAAAACATGGAAAGCATGTCTAATTCAGCAGTGGAATTAAAAAACAAACCTAAGGTAGCAGTCTCCAGAAATCATTATATTAAAACCAACTAAGCAAAAACTACCAATAATGAAGGGAGCCAAGCATTTAAACTACTACTACTTCCTCTGCAGATGCATGTGCCCACATAAAAGACATTTTGAAAAGGAATGCATAATATTTTCATAACCCTTAAACAAGATAAGAACAAAACAGTTCAATTTCAATAGCTTACCTGTTTTGATTTAGCCAATGGCTTCTTCTCATTAGGTTTTTTAGGTGCATCACAAGACTTCCTGATCACTAAAGGCACTCCATATTTTGCAGCAGGTTTGGTAATTTTCTGAGCTGGTGCAGCTGAAGTCAGTGTTTGTTCTTGAGCTGGTCTTTTAGCTAAAAAGAAAAAACAAACAAACAAAATATACCCGTTTTAGAGCTATTCAGGCTGGCCAGTATACCATATTTCCCTTTCCCAAGGTCTTGGAACAGCAAAGCTGGAGGAAAATGGGTGAACTGCTAACACTGCATTCACAGGAGCTGATGTGTACGTGCAATATACCCAGTTGTACAAAGCAGCTCATCTAAATTTCATGCTTGATAAGAGACAGCAGAACACAATCTCTGAGTTTTTCACTCTCAACACCTCAAATTGGGGAACTGATGCTTATTTCAGCTGCCATGCTTTATTATCCATTTGTCATGGACGCAGGGAAAAGTTTTCCTAATGGAATGGAGAAAAAAGCCTCTGTCCACTAACAACACTGGACTGCAACCTGCAACACTAATGTCAGCAGAAGGTGTGTTCTGGAAGTGCTCCAATGGCTTTCAGGGATATTGTTTTCCCCTGTAGAGTTCCTAAAAATACGCCAATATTGTGGACTTGATTCTGTATTAGCAGGGCTCTCTTACTATAGAAAAGCAGGACAGCAGTGAAACACACACTATCAAAAGACACCGAAGTGCTTGCCACAGCTCCTAGTAATTACGAGGTAATAAAATAATGGAGAAGAAAATCTAGATGGAAAAAAAAAAAAAAGAAAAAAAAAAGGTAAACTAATGCAAGAAAATTAAGTAAGGTAAGACCATCTTGACAAAACAAACCGTGATCTGATTTGTTACCAGTAGTAGAAATTCTGCTTTGGGCTAGGTTGGGATTTAACCCTGGAATCTCTAAAGAAAACTCCCACATTTTTACAAGAAATGGTATTTCTCATTACCCATTTGTCATTACTAAGGGGCAGAGGAAAATAAACAAACAAACAAATAAATAAATGTCATACAATGACAACACAGAAATTCTTTCCAGTATTTGCAGTTTTCACTGTGTCCTTAAATTTTGGAAGGGTAGCATACAGCAAGAGGTAAAAGTGTACCTAAAATCTTAGGGGATCACAGTCTGTATTTGCATCATTTGTACTCTACGTACATCCAGCTCCCCAGGGGAGGAGAGAATATTGTTTCTTTCTCTTTTGTCCTGCCACTTCTAGAATCATGTATAGGAACATACCAAAACCAGTAAAAGAACAAAGCTACATATACTATCTTGCCAGAGCTGAAAGCAAAAGCCCTTTACACACTTACCTGGTGCAGCATGTGGTCCAAACTTCTGGAAGATTTTGTGATTGAATTCTTCCGCAATAAGCTAAATAAAAAGTTGAAAAGTTAGCCAACAGTATTTATGATTGAAGCTAGAAAGAATTCCTTTTCAGAGAAGCGTGCCACTGATAGTATTTACTGTAATTTAAATTTAAATGAATACTCACAACTTATGTATTCAACTTAGGATCACTAACATTAATATGAAGCTGGATTCAATATTTTCACTTTTGGCATAATTACTCCAATAATTTTTAAAAAGCAGTTTAGTCTGACTTCTGTGAGGCACGCATTACCTATGAACTTGTGAACCAGTTAATAATCTAGAAGGAAGTTGATATGACCATCAACAGTTTCATGTACAGTTCATTTTAGACTTCTGTACAGTTGCCAAATTTCAATTTATCAGACATTTTGTGCCAAAAAACTAGTCCCTTAAAAATGTTCACAGTTTTTAAGTTTCTCTATCCTTTTTAAGATGGAAAGATGACTACATATGTGGGTATCAAGGAACAACATATATAGTGTGCTGTCAGGCATATCAAATTAGCATAATAAAATGTGGAAAAGAGCCTTAATGGAGTAAAAGTTGGAGTCTAGACAAAGAGCTTTCAAACATTAATAGGCCATCATCCTGAATACTGTATGTAGTTCTGAACCCAACACCTCAAAAACGCCACATGTAATAGAAATAAAAAAGGTTCCAAGAAGAGAGCAATGATAACTGAAAGTATTGAAAAGCTGCAGCACAAAGAACAAATAGGCTTGCTCTTCAGCCTGTAAGAAGATGACTGAGATGTTGTGACAGGTCTAGAATCTACACAGAAGCATAGCAACTGGGAATACCAATATAACTGAGGTACAGCTGAATATAAGGAAGGTTTAGCATATATAAATCTGATACTTTCTGAAACAATTAGTAGACCTGTGAAATTTTCTACTGATCCTAAAAGCCTGTTCAAAAAGAAATCACAAAAGCTCACATACAAATCTATAGAGGACAACTAAATACCAAAGAAGAATCTCCCTGAGCTGATGCAACTGAGACATAAGATGAAGGCTGGGAGAGTATTACAGTGTAATTTCACATATGCTTGCTTTCTTCTTATAAGCCTCACCAGCCAGTGTTCATGGCCACTCTTCACTGTCCACATGATATGGAGTGAGACTGACTTTTAGCAGAGCCAGCACAATATTCTCATTTTCTAACATCCTACTCTCAAACTTCTTGCTGAATCTGAGGGCTGCAACTGGTGCTACTAATACAGAATACTTAAAGGACTAATCCTGCTTTCTGAAGTTAGCAGGCTGTTTTCCCAGGCAGTGTCTGCAGCTGGCAGTGATAACACCCCATGGTTAGAGTTACTACCAAGGATGGGTGTGCAGAACAAGGCCACTGCTGGATCTTGTGCACCACATTGCGGCGTGCAGAAAGTGAAAGGCTGCACCTGCTGGGAGGAGCAGGCAGGGCAGGTCACCCCAAACTACCCAGCGAGGGATTCCATCCCATACATGTCACATTTAGTATAAAGCTGAGGGATCACAAGGGTCTCACTTGGCTTGGGTCTTCTTCTGGTTTCTTCCTCACCTCTTCAGTGGCCAGCATTTGAGGACTCTGTTCTGCCTTTGATCCCCATCTGGGTGTTCCTGAATCCTGTACCAGAATCCAGCTCGTGAACACAGTTCCCTGGGCCCAGTCTGGGACTCTCCCGGTGCCTGCTCCACAGCATCAATGGTGACGGTGAAGTAATTACCATTTGTTGTGTTCGATACTGGTTTTGTATATATTTTTATATATTCCATTTTTATTATTTTCATTTTCATTAAAGCTGTTCTAGTTTCCTTTTCTAATGGCTGAGTCTCTCTCCCTTTTTCCTTTTCTCTTCCCCCATGGGAGGAAGGGGGGTTAACAGAGAGCATCTGTTATATATAGGTCTAGCAGATGGCTCTGACCGTAAACCATGACATTCACTCATAATTCCTCACTATATAGAAAAATACACAAAACAATAATACACTTAAGAAAATTCCAATTTAAACTTGTTTGTGGAAACTACCAAATACCTAAGTAACTTGAGATTTTTGTTTACAGTTCATAGTAGAATGATTTTTTCCTCAACTTAAAGTGTGTCTATTAAAGGTCCATGGAATACCATACTCCAATTTCTCATGATGGATATTAACATTAGAATAAAGAAAAATCCTGTAATTTCTGTTTGTTTGTTTGTAATGAAAACTAACTCCATACCTGTGGTGTGAGAAATTTTTCAACCCGTTTGGCTATAAAGTTTTTCTCCAATATGGAGTTTACTGATGGTCTATTCCTAGGATTCCTTTTAAATAACTGTGACAGCAGATTACGTAGGTCATAGGAGTAATGCATAGAAACAGGAGGGAAAGGTCCAGAGATTATCTTCAGTACCAAGTTTTTCATGTTACCAGCTTCAAACTATAGCACATAAGAAAGAAAACAGTTACTAAATATTAATGTCTATCCACAGGCAAAGCTGCATATAAAGATTAACAGGAAAACAAAAAAATGACACATCTTCCCTTGCCTCAACATACCAAACCAAATTTTCAAGGCCATTAACACTTTACATCAGCAGTTTAAAATAATCTGCTGCCAAGTATTCAGATTATAAATACATCATAATACAGATATTTCATAATGCAGAGTTATAAAATTTGCTAAAAATTGATCATTTCACTCCAGATCTAAACTGACAATGATATACAATTAAGAATAAAGTAATTGTATAATTATATGCTTGATCTTCTCTCCCAAATACTTTCAGCCATCACATACCTTCTGCCCTTTTTAGCAAAGTCCCATTTCAAACAAAAGAACGTAAAGCATTCACACTCATTCAGTGTAAAACCTAAAGGAATGCTTAGCCTTCAGCTCAAACTCAGGAAACAGAGCACACCATTTCGATTCCTTTGTACAATATAAAGAAAATGGCACATATCATCCCACTCACAGAAAACAACTTATTGCCATCAACTCTCAGAAAGCCAACACTGTCAGCACGCTGCCACAGAAAAGACGAAGCAATAAAAAAATTACAGAAGCCTGAAATTAAATTATATTTTTATCCCTTGAAAAATGTTCTTCTGATTTTCATGTTGTTACAATCTTTTTTATTTTAATAAACAACCACAGAATTCCACAAAGCAAGACAGAAAAAAAAAAAAAATGTTTTTTCTTCCTTTCCTAATTGGAAAATGGACAATAAAAGATACATTCTTCAAAACAACACAAGCACATAGGGAAGGGGAAAAAAAAACCAAACCAAAACAAAACAAAAAAACCCCACAACTCTTTCATCTTGCATATTTTTCTAAGTACTATTCCTGTTCTAAACAGAAATGCATTAATCCATTCGCATGAAAGCCAACAGTTCAAATTCAGACTTTCAATGAAAATGTCAAGTTTTTGAAAGAACGAACACTATTCACAGTATCATTTGTTACAACACCTAACAACTTTTTCAGCTAGCACAGTTCATTAAAAACCTACACTGAAAACAAAATAAACAGTGCAAAGACTTCTGGAGAGATAAAAACACAGATGGAACATGTTGGTCAGTATAGGAAGGGGAGATGAAAATGTTGACGATAATTTTAAACAGTCATCATGAAAGCCTTTCATCAACTGAAGTGTATTTGTGTAACATCAGAAAAACATCCTTTGAAATCACTATTCTTTGAAAGACATGAGAAGTTTTTACTTACTGCGTGTTTAAGAGTGCACATTTCATAGAGAACACAACCAAGGGCCCAGATATCACTAAATCAAAAAAACAGATCTTAAGAATTACTTCTAGGTGTAACATTGCCAAGTAATTTATATATGTGAAGTCTACCTTTGAAAAGAAAGAGGTTCTGTTTCGAGTATGTACAAGCTCCCTTGTATATTCATCTTCCATCCCCCAAACCACAAAGCCCTGAGCAAAACCAGAATTCAACAACCAAAAATAAGGGCAACCTGAAAACCAGATGAGGTTATTTTGGCTCCAGATTTTGTTTAGATCTTTTCATCTGAACCAACCCAATCACGGAAAGTAAACAAATTATGGACAAAGGCTTTTTTCTTTAAATATATACAATTGCCCGAGGTCTTTGAATTCAACAAACACAAACCCAAACAAAACTAACCACTTAACACAGCAAATAAAATTCTCAAAGTCAATTCACTCTGTTTAACATTGACTTTCCTTACCCTCACTCATTGCAGGATGACAGAATTTGGTTAGAATACTATTGGATAGTAGTAGTAATCTCATGTAGAAGAAATTAAGGGACAAGGAACTGTAATATTTTTTTAAAGAAAATAATTGAAATTAATATAAAGCACTCACAGCAATGGATGCAGCAGCTTAGTGCAGTATGAGACTAACTTGATAACGACAATTTAAATTACATTAGGGATGCTGTTACTAGATACTTTGCTTCTGCATTTGCTACCCTGGCAGTAGGCTGTATCTGCATGACTTGGTTAATCTGAAGCAAGCTGAGCCACCTATCTATATACATGCTTAGAGAAACCAATTGCTGTGTGTTTGATTTCATCCTTAACACAGTTTCACATTATGGCATAAATTAAGGCAGTACAACCGTTGTGCAGATAGGTAAAAGGACAGCCATAATTAAGAACATGGCTAGATCTAGAACTTGGAGCATTAAGCTAATTCATCTCTGCATCACATTGCTTTGTATGGCACAGATCTACTAAGGTCCCACTTGTACAGTGAGACTCAGTACCTCCTTGGCTCTGAGATAAACCAACAGCTGTTCACCATCACATGAATAGAACAGCTTTAGATTTCTAAAAGGACTCCCTTGCTTCTCCTTACCAAAAGTGTTTAATAAAATGCTTATTAATACCTTTTATTGTTGTAAGGTTTGTTCTGACATATTTCAGGCGACAAATAGTAGGGTGTTCCTATGCAAGTGCGAGCCAACTCTGCAGTACTAGGAAAAAATAAGAACGTTAACTAGTTAACTCATGTGAAGGGCACGGATTGTGTTTTCCTAGATTGAAGCAATTTAAATTAAATCAGAGAAAACAGCATCAAAAGGAGTTACCTGTTAAGAACTCTGGCGATGCCAAAATCTCCCAGCTGTACTGTTCCATCTTTGGTTAAAAATATATTCTTGATATAGAAATTTTAAGAAGAAGTAGTCGTGTTAATTAAAACGTTCATACAATTGCACACTTTTTGTTCTCAACATGTTTTGGGAAGAATAGTTGTCTACCATTTCTACAACTCTGAAGTCACTAGCAGTAGTATTACTGAATATTATGAAACAACAGATTTATTGGAGTCCTAATTCATCAAAATGAAAAATAAAATAAAATTTAAAAAATCCACTACTACATCTACATTCTAAACCAGCCTTTTCTGTCCCCACACATCAATACAAGTAACACACTCAAGTAGCTCCATAAAAACAGCCTCATCTGATTGCACAAATATCACATAAACATCTTCCAGGCAGTTCGGAAGAAAAAGAAGCGTTTCTAGTTTTAGAAGTGTTTACGTAAAAAGACTGTTTTCCATAATTTGCCAACTTACACTAGCAAGATATGACTGTAATCACTTCAGAAGTTAATTCAATTAAAAAATTGTTACCTACATACCTGTGACTTTATGTCCCGATGCAAGATTTTTCTATCATGTATGTGCTTTAGTGCTAAACAGATTTGTACAAACCAATCCAAAATCTATGCATAAAAGAAAATGCATCATCAGCATCATTATTTATTTGAAAGCTTCTCCAGTTACATAATGACAGGTACCATCAAATGAGTTTCGTAATTCAAGATTTTACCCTTTTCCCACAAACCTGTCTACATTTGTATCACTGAATAACTAAAAATGGAACAGTACTACCGCTATAATGCAAACCTCTTAATGAAAGATGCGTATTACTCAAGATATTAAGCCTGAGACTAGTAGCTTTGTTATATATTAGAAACCTAACAAAAGTATGCAATATGAATTTCATTGGCTAAAATGTTTAAGACATGGAATTTGCACCTCAAAGATTGTACTTTTACTGTAACCAATACAGGTCTTCTTGCAGTCAGTTAATCAGCTAAGAGCCCTAGAAAGCCACACTGATGTTTACATAAACATTTATTTTATCATACAGTACTTTTATGTATTTTACCTTTAAAATAGTACAAATCAGATTTCACTGAGAAAAGTAACAAACAAAATGTAACTAGATTATAAATAAGACAATTTTTTTTTTTGTTTGTAAATTTGTAAAAATTGTAACATAAAAAGTGACTAACAGCAAGAACTTTTCCATATGAATAGTGGTTTCCCATTCCCAACAGAATTACACACGCCAAAAATCACAGTATCATGCAAGGTGTAATTTTCACTTTTCTGTCTCAAGATCTTGTAAAAGTGAGCCCAAATTACAAAAATGAAAAGTTATACAAATTATATCCAAAATGTTTCATAATTGCCCTATTCTAAATACCATCAATAGACCTAATATACTATTAAAGGGATATTGAGATCTTACAGGGTGCAGACACAAAAGCATAGAAAATTTACAAACAAGGAAATATATGTTGGTTCTAAACAAAAAAATTGAATCCTACCTAATATATTTTCACTTAATCAAATCTGTACATAAAATACTCTAATTTATTCCAAATTCTCCCACAGTACAAACGACTTTATAACCACTATCTCCGAAAATCTGCTGATACACTTCCAGTACAATGCTAACTTTTCTAATGGAATAATAAACTTTTGAATGATGTCCACTTCATATTGCCATATTTCGTATTATTATACTTAAATTATGTTCTTTTACACTTACGATAAACGAAAATCAGCATTATAAACCAAAAATCCTGTGCTGCTATATCTTAAAAAAAAAAGATTTCAAAAGTTTAAAGACATTCATATTGTCCTCTCAGATTTGGTTTACTTGGGAAGAGATCCAACTTTTTTTCCAAACATCTTTATACACAGACAAAACACCAGTTAACATATTGAGGATTTCCAGCTACTTTTGTTTGTTTGTTTTAAAAGATAACTACTGTGACTGATGGCAAGGAGAATCACAATTGGAGAACCTAATTTTGGATTAAGCATCCATATCTACCAAACTGGACCAAAATAAGTTAAAACTCATGAGAGAGTATTATGCAGCAAAACACTACCTGATCTTCAGAGAATAAGATTCCTTTCTGGGCATTTATTTTTTTAAACAGGTCTCCTCCTTCACAGTAATCCATCACTATATAGAGACAGCCATTTTCTGTAAAATAAACCACAAAATATTTAAAAAAGAATAGAAAGACCTATCTTTAACATAACTTTCAAAAGATCACTGCAGCCAAAGGAAAAAAAAAAATTACCCTTTTCTGATTCATCTTTAGATATCACTTAGTCCTTTTTATAAACTTAAAGCAAAAGTGCTTTTGTTATTTCAAGTTTCCTAAGTTTCCCATTTCTGGTAACATGGGATGATTTTATTATGGGATAAAAAAATAACATCTGCTGAACCAATGTGCCAAATGGTGTTCAAAACTACTATGAAATTAAAGGTATCACTTTATGAGTGCAATATAAAACCATTCTTCAAACTGCTTTCAAACATCTTACAGATCTGCTACCCTAACAATAGAGATCTTAAATTCTTATTTAGGTGATTGTCTTTATTTGCCTAATTCTTTCTTGGAGTTTTACCTGGACAAGGTATTACTCAAACTAAGTGCAAGAACGTGACGATCACCAGCTCTCATACCAGGCATACAGTTCACTTCAGAGACGGAACAGTAATAAAACTTCCAGCAGACAATGACAGATGGAAACAATTATTTTCTCATTTTTGAATGAAATCTGGGGATATGTCCAAAAATCCTCTGGAAGTTTCCATGAGGAGGTATGAACATATATAACACATTTCATACAAAGTTACAGCTTTGTTCCCCAATACAATCTTTTCCATTACTCATGAAAAAAAGATATTAGGCAGAAGCAAACTGCAAGTTAGCAAAACCACAAGAACAACACTACTCACATATTAGGCATAACTTCGAGAAGAGCTAAATAAATGCATAAAATCAGTAACAGGCTGCTCAAAGGATAAACTCTTATTTTTATGAGTTAGTCATAGCACTTAAACTCTAGAGTCAAAATTAATTAAATCATCTAAATCATGTAAATTTCACTCCCACAGAATGCCTCTGAAATCTATTTTTCAAAATATCAAAGCCAAGATTTCTCTTTTGTGCTTACAGCTGTTGGTATCTTGGTTACGCTTTATAACTGGCATTGTTTTAAAAGATTATCATAGGAGTCTGGATTTCTTGCAGACCTATTGCTGAGATAATTATCTTTTATAAACCAAATCAGTATGTTCAAAGTCAATGTGCTTCAGCAATAAAGATGTGATATGAAATTTTGTGAACTACAAATTACAGGATTGACCTTGTAAGAAGAAAAAAAAAAAAAAAAGCCATCTTAAAGAACAGTCGTCTATTACAGAGAAGACAGAAGAGTGAACGTGAACAGAAAACCACGGCTGTGCAGTATGACTATGGCACAAAATTCTAATTTAATGAACAGAAAAAATAAAACCCTCCAATCAAAAGAATATGAAAGTCAGCAGAAAAGAAGGAAAGGGGAAAAGAGCAGTGCCCCTAAACAACATCTCAAATAATATTTTTGTTTTTTTAATTGTATTTTAACCTAAAAGATGCCAGAGGCCTATCATGTGTCTATTCTGCTCACTTCCAAATACATGCACTGTGAAAATAATGTGGAATTATACTTCTCCTTTTTTCATCGCTTGGTGAATTAAACAGTCCCATCTACTTTTCCAGCTCTGTAATCAATATTATGACTGGAATTAGTGCAGACTGCATTCTAAGACAACAGTATTTGAGATAAAATTCCTCTTGCTAGGTTATCAACACCCAAATTTATACTGTACTCATATTTAACATAGACAAGCATTCAAGTTGTTAGGGTATACACAAGTATTCAAGGCGACTTACACTCTGGAGATACAAGAGAACATAACACTTTCATTTAAGCATCAACCAAAACCAGTGGATGTGAAGAAGAGACACAAACATTTCTGCTTAATTGTTGCACTTTTTTAAAACAACTATTATTTTTAGATGTGCAGGGGAATTGTGAGGGGGAAAAAAAAAATACTGAAGTAATACAAGTATGAAAAAGACTGATTAAACAGAGAAAACACAGACTTTTACTCTCAATGCAATAAGTAATGCACAGTTACTATCATTACTTCAGGTTCTACTGTATGAATTAATCTTACCTTCAAATGACTCCCTATACAGGACAATATTTGGATGTTTCATGTTAGCCAGTACAGCAACTTCTCTCCTTGATTCTTCTCTCTCCTTATTTGACATCTTCAGAAGGAAAATAATGATTTTTGAGAACATAAATACAAAAATAATGGATAATATTTAAGAGATAGTAATTAGTAATAATCACCTTGGAGATATTTATTTCTTTAATAACATACTGTTGTCCATTTTCTTTAGCTTTGACAAGGATTGCTTTCCCAAAGGATCCTTCTCCAATTTTTCGCACTTTGATATATTTATCCATAGTGAATTTCTTAAGGCATCCTTACTTGAGTACTAGGAGAAAAAAAAAAAAAACAAAACAACCACAAAAGACATTGATTTAGCTGTACTTAGTCATCTAGCCTACCAGGTCATGTTACTTTTGCTTTGTTTGTTGTTTTGTTTTTTTTACTCAAAATGTCATTCCATTTGTCCTTTCAGTTGCATCACATACTTCGCAGCTTTTCTGGAAATCATCTGCTCTTGGTCTCAATGCTATGTTGGTAGAACTGGCACAACTGAGGTAGAAAAAGGGCTGCACTGCTACAGCTGGTTTAATCTTTTATCTTAACAGATAGTATTAAAAAAAAAAAAAAAAGATGTGGTTTATCATTAAATAAGGCAAACAGTCAGCACCATCACTTCTGATTCAGCTAGCATGCAGACGTCACAGAGCTATAGCACCTGGTTAACAATCTTTCATTCAACTTTACTTGGAAGAACAATGATAGTAGCAGGGAAAAAAAAATCCCTATATGTTGTTTTTTAAGCACTAAAGTATATACTAAAGTATTTTGGAAGGTAGTCACTATAATGAAGCCAAAATTAGACTGAATTCAAGAGATCCCCATAGAGTTTAGAATCACTATTCAATATAGAAAGCATGAACTTAATCATGACTGAAAACGTAGATAATGTTGCATGCAAAAAAAAAAATTCCTATCAGACCACCCAGACTACCTTTTGAAATTAAAGATTGCTCAGTTGAATGTTGATGGTGTTCAAGGTGCTATATTAAAAACCACTTTAGTAAAAACAAGACGATAGTCAGCTGAAGCTATGACAATACAGGGAAGTGTCAGAAGAGCAAAGAGAATTGGCAAAACAAAGACCAAAGTGATAAATGCCAAAATAAATTCATAGTGGAGTAAAAGGTCATCTTTTATATATCAGAAAAAACTTCCATACCCTGAGAAAGTTTCCATAAACTGAAAAAACACAAACGGCTCCTAAGCTTTTCTTGCATCCAAGCCTCACTTGAAAGCACTACAAGCAGTCATGCTCTGCTGTAGCCAGCTTCTTTCCATCATGAGACTCTAGCAGCTTAGATGCATACTTCACACACATCCCAGGTAAGGCTCTTCTTCCTGATTTGGGATCATTTTTGTTTGTCACAGAATTACCATGCACCAGACACAGATGATGCTAAAGAGCGTCAGGAAGATGAAGAATCCATACCATGAAAGCAAACTAAAATGAGTAAAGTTGACTGGCAAAGCAAAAAACACCCACAAGAGAACTGAAGCAATCCATTCAGCAAAAAGCAGATGAGAAAACAACGCAGACTAAGGATAACTAGCAGGAAAGAAAAAGGTGAAAACGACAGACCTGCAGTGGTTTGGTATTTATGATTTTTTTTGGTTGGTTGGGTTTTTTTTGCCTTGAAGTACAGAAAAAATAGTTTAGTGTCAAGTTGAACTTACAGAAAGCCAACTTAGTATTAGCATCTATATTCTCTTTTTGGCAACGGTAACAAAAGTGGGAAAACTTTTATCTTCACATGGCTTTACTACATTCTTTTCCTACACCTGCTTTGTTTATGAAACAACCTATGCTGCACTACAGCTCAAAGAGCTGCACTAGGCGTAGCTTATGGCTCCTACTGCACACTGTTCTGTGCACATACAAACGATCAATAAGCAGCCTGTGGGTGAGAAGGTACAATTCAGTCAAAGAGGAGAACATAATTTTATACGAGACAAATGGCTTATTTTTACCCGTGGCATAGGAAACACAAGTCTTGAGAAAGGACACCAGCGGTGACAGGGCGTTGGCTTTTCAAGCCCTTGACAAGAAGTCATTTTATCCATCACGGCCACGCACGAAAGCGGCTTGTGCGCCGGGGCACAAGTCACACCCCGAGACAGCCCGGCCGACCGCTGGGCGCGGAGAAAGTGAGACGACAAAGCTGAACCGCGAGGCCAGCCCGCGATGAGGAGGGCGAAAAGCGGCACCGCGCCCTGCCCACCGGCCTCATCCCGGCAACAGGGGAGGACCCCCAGCCAGGCGCCAGGCCGGGCCGAGCCGCGCTGCTCAGCCGGGCCCCACCAGGCCTCCACCCCCGCACAGCTAGAGCAAGACCAGCACCAGGACGAGAGACGCGGCCAGGGACTTCTGCCCCAGGGCAACTGAGAGAAGCACCCTGCTATCACCGGCCCCGCAGAGGAGCGGCCCCACGCACCGCCCACCTCACCCCGGCATACCTCCCCGCTGCGCCCGCCGCTGCCACGGCCGCCCCGCCGAGACTCACGCCCTCCGCGGGACCGCCCCCATAGCACCTATTGGCTGTTCCGCCCCGCAGCTCACCTCCCATTGGGCGGCCTGTGGCAAGGCGGGGCAGAAGGTTCCCCTGCCCGCCTTTCCCGCCTTAGCGGCGCTTCACCGTGGAAACGCACGGCCAGAAGTCACGTGGCGGCCGGGGCCGGGTCTTCGGAGCCGACTCCGAGGGGATGCGGGCCTTGAGGGAAGGAAAAGTGGCACAGCTGTAAATGTTTCGCGAACCAACCACGATCCATCTCAGCACCGGCGGTGCATGCCTTCCCAGGGACTTCCCCCGGGCGGGACTCGTAAGGGGGATGCATGTCCCAGCGAGGCCGTGCCCAGAGCTTAGCGGGAGGGTCCGGCTATCCGCGGCAGCTGGCTCCGAGGGGTACCTGCCGTTCCGCTACCCCATAGTCTGTAAGTAAAGGCCTGTGACTCACAACCGCTTTTCAGCCCGATTGTTTTGACCCGTCACCCTGTCTGCACGCTGCGAAGTGCCGCTTAGTCCTGTTAGCCTTTTATTTCAACGAACCTGCGCATATTTTATCATTTTTTCTTAAAAAAACCCATAAACCAAAACAACTAAACCACCAAAGCTGTTACAGTATTTTACTAGAACCTCCGTTCTGCCAACGTATGGTGTCTTTCCTGGGTTCGGTATCTCGGCAGGCACCGACATGCCCCGCGGCCATCCCAGACTGACTGTACAGAGGAGTTACGTGCTCAGCCCGAGAGCTGCATTTCATCTGCAGATAACAAGTCTTCAACTCTACAGTCGGAGAGCGAAGTGCCCGTGAAATTCAGACGCGTCCCGGTTTAGCCAGAAGCCAAGTGACGCTGCCACGTACCGAGCCGCCCCCTTCACCTGGGGATCCTCTTTCTCCCCGCTCAGAAGCAGGGGGGTTTCCTGCTCCCCCGTTACCGCCCGCGCTGCGCAGCGGCGAGCTGTAGCCGGGGCCCGCAACCCGCCCTCATAGACAGGCCCGCCTCCGCCGCGCAAGGGAGCCGGGCAGCCCGCCGCGGGCAGGGTCGGCGGCCCCGGCGCGGAGCCCCTCACCGGGCACAAGCCCAACGGCCATCAGGCACCCCCCTAGAAGGCGCGCCCCGGCCACGCGCGCGGAAGAGAGAAGCAAGGGGACCCGCATCCGCAGCGGACCGCGAGAACCGGAAGTAGCGGCCTGACGCTGACTCTGGCGGCCTGACAGGCGCCGAGGGGCGACGGTGGCGCGCGTGCGTGGCAAAAAGCCCCGCCCCCAGGCCGAGGGGGCGGGGCTCTGGCCGGCGAGGCGGCCGTTGGGCCAGGGGCCGAGCCGGTGTCCGCGGCGTCTCCGCGACCCCGCCCCGCCGCCGCCGGAGGATGAGCCAGCGCCTCCCCGGAGAGCAGCAGGTGGCGCCACCCGGACAGGT
>JAAGNO010001805.1:0-11860 GCA_033439905.1 Ceryle rudis
AGCATAATAGAGAGGCCTGCTATGTATGAGACTACTAAAGTAGCTGGAAATAAAGCTGCATAGGGCTAGTTAAATGTGGGAAAAAAAAAAAAAGTTAAGACTCCCTTCAATACAGGGTCTGCTTTTTTTTTTTTTTTTTTTTTTTTTTTTTTTTTTTTTTTTTCCCTTCCCCATGCTGAATAATGTCTTGCATTCCAGTAGCTGCAAGTAGAACTACATGTATGGTAGTGGACTACAACTTTTGAGAATGCTCTCATGGTCTGTCTGTGAGCTAGATTTTCAGTGACTTCACATTCAAACATGTTGACTGTAATAATACTCAACATATATGGTATATTTCAAATAAATTGTGCATGTTAAAATGACTTCTTTTAAAATACCAAATTACATCAAATAGAGTAAAATACATAAAAGTGAATGGTCAGTAGGCTGTTATCCCCATATCTGTCCCCTGCCTTAAAAAAGAAAAAAAAACACACAAAAAATCCCACTCTCTTTACTGTTTCTGTCTTTGATGGTAGTTTCTTTATGTCTTGGTTGATTATACTGTCAAACAAATACTTGGCATTACCCAGTGTTTTCTTTTAATCTTTGTGATTACTCTCTTTTAATTTAATTTGTATTTTAAGTGCTTTGTTAAATAGGGTGTGAGCCTTTTCACGAATGTGCCAGTTAGATGAAGGAAGCTAAATGTGTCTTTTCCAGCTACATATATGATGGTGGCAATCAGGCTAGCTCTAGCTGCAGACCTTTTAGACCTTCTGGTTAAAGGGATTTTGTCATGTTAAAGGGGTGTTCTCTTAAGAGTGCTTGATTCAAACTAGCGCTTAGAGACTGTATATCATCAGTTGAACATTGAAAATTGTGGTGGCTGCATGTGGGGATTTGTTAACCCTATAGACCTTAGGCAGACTTTCTTTTGTGGTATAGATAACCCAGCAGGTTTTGCTGTAAGAAAATGAGAATGCTCCTTAGCCTGCAAACATTTGTAATTGTTGTAATTTAAAGAAGGCAAATAATAAATGAGATCTGTACCCTCTTCAGTAAGTATAGCTATTTAAAATATAAAATAAGAGTATAAGGCCTTAGTATGTAAAGTGTTGGCAAGAACTATTAATAAGAAAATATTTTTGTATTAATGCTTTTGCTGCAGAAGTCTCACAGCTTTTTTAATAGACTGTTGATGGTAGTAGTGGTGGGAGCCCATGCACAAGGACGTCTCTGTGGCTCATCCTTCATGGCAGGGTACTTACTGGTGCTTTATTTGGCTCAGATATATGGTCAGGTTGAT
Source organism: Ceryle rudis (assembly GCA_033439905.1). Taxonomy (NCBI): domain Eukaryota; kingdom Metazoa; phylum Chordata; class Aves; order Coraciiformes; family Cerylidae; genus Ceryle; species Ceryle rudis. The sequence goes on from JAAGNO010001805.1 coordinate 1,292, forward strand.
TCTGTGGACCTGTGATGGAAAGGCTTTTGCATTGTAGGAAAAGATCTGCAGTGTTTTTTGTCTTGAAGTTGGTTACTGCTATGAATGCTCAGTCAGGACTTAACATACAAGTGTTGCTTTAGTAACTGCTTTTTAGAAATAAGAAATGTCATTGTGCTTGGTGCTAGCAGTGTTGTCCTTGGTAGCAGGCTTCAGGTATTCCCTTTCACCACAGTGCTGCATTACCCCAAGCTGAAACACAGCAAACCAAACCAAAACAAAGAATCAAACAAATAAAAAACCACTCGACAACAAAAACAACTGCCTCCCAAAAACCCCAAACCAACCAACCAAAAAAACACCCGCCCAAAAAAACACTCACCCCCCCAAACAAAGAAAGAAACAAACAAAAAGCCATAACGAGTCAAAAATCTAACAAAAAAACAAACAAACAACAACAAAAAAAAAACCCCAGGAAAAAAACAGGAAATGTATTTGTTCTTTGGAGAAAACAAATAATTAAAAAATCTGTGAGAAAAGCATTTGAGTTGTGTGAGTTCCATAACTGTGCCATAAGACTTCACCAAAATTAAGTATTTGTTTAGAGATGATAAAATGTGTTTGCAATATGTTAGGTAGCACAATAAAATGTAATTTATTAAATGTGCTGAGATTTGACAACTTATGGGTAGCTTATTGAACAGATTTGTTTAGAATCAAAATTGGTTTGTTAATTGACGATAACAACTTGAAAGACTTTCTTAATGAGAAGATTACATTCCTTGAGAAAGTGTTGTGTCAATGTAGCGTTGAGAAATACTGCTGTGATGTAAATTACCTTCTCTGCTATCACTGTTGGAGGATTAGATTCAAGCCCTGGGTTTGAATAGCTTGCTTTAGCCCATACAGTTGAAATAGTCTGTGCTGGATAATATTATAACTTAAGGAACAGCTGATTATAAACGTTGTGGTTTTACAGTTTTAGATGCCATATTTGCCTTTATCTGTAGAGATAATATTTGAAATTGTATGGGAAAAACTGCTGTACATGGTAACATGGGTATTACATTTTGTGTGTATGTGTAAAAAGACATGACTTTTTTTGGGTGTTTGTGTCTTTACCCTAGATATTGAAGCACAAATTCGAGAAATTCAAGGAAAAAAGCCTGCTCTTGATGAAGCTCAAGGAGTAGGCCTTGATTCCACAGGATATTATGATCAAGAAATTTATGGTGGCAGTGACAGCAGATTTGCTGGATATGTCACTTCTATTGCAGCAACTGAATTGGAAGATGTAAGTGAATTTTATGTATTTGTTTAGGCCATGCATTCTGAGTATTATGGAATTAATTTTGAGTAATTTTCAACAGCAGTTGCTGAAGTAAAAGCAGTTATTATCATTAAAATCATACTGGACCAAGTGTGTCTTATCCGGGAAGCTTGTAAGTTCTAAGTCGGGCTTGTACTTCATGAATTGTGCTTTGGACATCATGTAGGCCCAAGCAGAAGGCAAAAAGCTTGTGGCCTGGTACTTAATCAGTGTTAGTCTTGTCTGGAATAATTAACCTTGTTCTGTTGTTGCTGCCAAGTTGAAAAATGCTGGCAATAAAAAAAAAAAATCCTCTAATAAATTTGGACCAACAAACTTAAGTGAATATTTTAATATTTTTATTTCTACATAATTTCAAATTTCAGAGCAATTTTTTGGAATTGGCTTTTTCTCTGTATTATTATGTTCTTATGTATCCTGCTTTTAAGATTACTTTGCTAATTTCTAATGTTAAACATCTGACTGCATTTTTAGTTGCCACAACAGTCAAGAACTACTGTTCTGACAATAAATACATAAACAACTACATGTGTGAATTGTATTTTTAAGAGGAAGATAGTTAAGTTCAGTATAGTACTAGTTGTATATTCTTAGCTATGTACTATGTGTACTTTGTAGACTTCTAAAAATTCCTGAATTAAAAGTTTCCATTACAGGGTCTCCCTGAAATCATCACTTTATAGTTGTAAGAGCAGTTTTTCTTTGGGTTGCTGTAAAGTTTTGTAAAGAAACTGGCTACTAATACGGGGAAACAGATAGCAAAAGCATCTTACACATTCTGTGATTGAGAAAGATATAACTAAATTAACATTAATATATTTCTGATTTTTTCACTGTCTCTGAAGATATTTATAGGGTCATTTACTAAAGTTTTATATCTAGCTGGCTTTTAAGATAAAAATGTTTTGAATTTCTGTGCACCAGTTTTCACATGCCAACTGTGGAACTCCACAGTGCTAGCACAAAATACAGACTTGTATAACTAATGTAGGCAACATACTTGATTAAATGTCGCATACTGAAGAATACTTGAGTCTTCTAGAGAAATGCTTATTTTTTAAGTGATGTTGGTAGGTTTATCTGATTCAGCAGTTTGGGAGTAATAAAAGTGGTATGAAAAATTCTTTGTAAAACTTGGAGTTAACTATTCTAGTGGTCCATTTGCATTTTTCCTGTGACCACAGCATTTTATTTTGACTTTATTTTACCTAAATATCAATATGACAAATTTGCCATGTCTTTTTACTGACAGGATGATGATGACTACCCTTCTACAAGTTTACTTGGCCAGAAGAAGCCAGGATACCATGCTCCAGTGGCGTTGCTTAATGACATACCACAGTCTACCGAACAGGTACATCTTAATTGAAGGCACAATGAAATACTATTGTATGTATTACAAAAAAGAAGTGTTAAGAGATTTTGAGGCCAGATCTTGCCTTCTGGAACTATCACAGCCTTTTACATACATCTTGTATTTTAATTTTCCTGTGAGCTTGTTACTGCTTTAGTTGAAAAATTCTATAGGGTGATAAAAATTGGCACTTCTGCATGTAAAGGCAATGTGGACATATACAATAAACTATTAAAAACTTTATTTTTGATAGATCAGATATTTAAAAAATGAAAATAATTGAAAAATGTAATGCACTTTGTAGTTCTGTTTTTGTGAAGGAGATGTAATCACTTAGGTTGGAGTGTTTTTCTGTGAAATTTAAAAGCCTATGTAGTAGTGTTAGGTCCCCTTGAAAAAAGGAGAAAGGTTGACAGCATGAAATGCTTTGATAACAAGTGAATAAACCGCTTAAAATAGCCATTTTTCAATGGAAGTTGTTTCATTAGAAATTCTGTGTTTAAAAAAATAAAGAATGTCAGTGTTTTAGCATTCCTGCATAGTTAAGATTAAAAATCAAGTAATGCTCTTTAGTAGTACTGAAAATGAATACAGACTTACGGTCACCAGACATTTTTCATATTGTCTTCATATATATAACTAACAAGCTTTGCTTTTTTCTTTTTCCCTAGTATGATCCTTTTGCAGAACACCGTCCTCAAAAGATTGCAGATCGTGAAGATGAGTACAAAAAGCACAGGCGGATGATGATAATTTCCCCTGAGCGTCTTGATCCTTTTGCAGATGGTAATTTAGTTTGACTTTTCTATACCCTTTATGAAATTTCTTGTCTTTAATTGTCTTTAGCCCTTTGATTTCTGTTGGCATGCTTATAAACTTAGTTTTGTTTTAAACATCCCCTTTTCATAGAGATTTGGTTGAAAACCTAGATGCCATATTCTTCATCTTTATAATACGAGTTTTCTTTCCAGGTAGAAGGACAAGAAAATAATGAGCCATTGCCATAGAAACACAAAGGGTTAAAGGTTTCTCTTTTCATTTTGTTTTGGGTTGTACATTATACTTTGAAGAACTTGTGTATTGAGTGCTCAGATTCTTTCAGTACCTTGAAAGTTTTCATTCCGAGTCATAGATTTACAGGGTTACTGCTTTTGAAATGCTAATTCTCAAAATAGAGCACCTATTTCTTACCATCCTATGTAAGCTTAGGTGGTATAGCTAAAAGAAACAAAAGCATATATGAGACTTTGATACTATTAATAGTTCAAGTCTGTTCTGGTAATTTGAGAATGCAAGTCAGGAAAAGGGGTATTAGTGGGTCTGACAGAAACTTTCTTTAGGCGTGTGAGTTTCACGTGTGGCAATAAGGTGCCTGTTGGCTTAAAATTAATAGCTATTTTGCAGGTTTTACAAATGAGAGTTTCAGCCTGCATGAATTAATAGGGATATTAATTATTTTACTTGCTTAATTGTAATTGATATAAACATGTATTGTCAGAATTCACAGGCCCATACTAACTGTCCTTAATTTCTTTCCTACAGCAGTACTGCTATATGCCAGTCCTGTCTGCATTCTTAAGGGTGCAGTTCAACACATCCTGTGTAGATTATGGTGAAAAAGTATTCCAAAGGAAAGTCCTATCAAAGCTAGTGTCAGAATGACACAGCCAATTGGGCAATGATCTTCAGCATAAAAATGTTTAAGAAGTTTATTTTTTTCCCTAAATTATAATGCTATACCACTTGTATAGCAAATACGCACATTTTTCTTAAAGAAAAGTGTTTTTCTTGACAAATCTCATTTTTATAAAGTTGGGCTTCTTGTAAAATATCTAAAAGTTAAATTTAACGCAAGATACACAGCATAAAACAACATATGGTATACAAAACCCATTACCTGTGAGTATCATTGTGGTGGTATGTGTACTGTATTGCATTCAGCTCCCAGTCACAACTGTATCTTGAGAAGAGGAGAGGGGGAAAGTGTCACCAAACAGGTTTTTGGGGTTTTTTTTGTTTTGTTGGTTTGTTGTTTTGGTTTGTGTTTTTTTTTTTTTTTTTTTTTTTTAATTTAATGAAGCCCTTTTACAGTATGATATTAGAAGATCTGGGAGACATGTCCAGATTTGTCAAACTTATAAATGGGTCTTTATGATAAAACATTTTAAACGTTACTTAGGTATGCAATAGTTATTTATAGTCAGATAACAACTAGGATTTAACAGCTTGCACAAGGTAATGTTTTGAATATAAATATCTTTCCAAAGTGTTACTAATGGTAAAGAGATAATTTTCTAGGCTTCTATTCTGCTGCTTGAAGTCAGAACTGCTGATGGAGACAAAGGCACGAAAGTGTACGTATTCCGGATTAGCAACCCAGGAACCCATCACTTCTGAAGACTCGTTAACTGTGTTGTCATTTTATCATTTATATCGGCTTTAAAATATTTGTTTGAAACTGCAGTAGTTATGTTTGTGTTCAAACAGGTTAAATTGATCAGCAAACTGAATAAAAGTAAGATACATGTAATTTTTAAAATTTCAATCAAAAAGTAAAATTAAATGATCATGGAATAAAATAACATTAGATCAGGACAGTAGAAAAAGTCAGTAGTTTCTGCTTATCCTGTACTTACTGTGCTCCATTCCTGTTGCTGTTCTCTTCCGCAGGAGGGAAGACACCAGACCCTAAAATGAATGCCAGAACATACATGGATGTTATGCGTGAACAGCATTTAACAAAAGAAGAGGTGTGTGGAAGGGAGAGTTTTTGACTTAAACTTAGTATCGTTTTACCACCTTTGAAAGCACGTTAAGAAAGTAGGAATGGAAATGGTTTTTTTTTTTGTCTTGACTTAGAAGTAATTTACTTTGGAAAATCTTGTTCCTCGCATGTTGAAAATTAGTAAAATTTAAACACAAACATTTTGAGAAACGTCTGTTCTATGTAATACCTGAACAATGGAGGGAGAAATTATTTTCTTTCAGAGGATAACACAAAAACTACGTCACTGAGAGAGATTCAGTATCAAAGGTGTTTGGTTTTGTGAGCTCTGTGGAAAAGGCTTTCATTGAAGCACTTAAAACAGATCTTTCCATACAGTGCCATCTTGTTAATTGGAGTAAGATCTTGCAGTTCCAGTGATCTCTGTAGATTTATATTGATATACCTCACTTGACTTAATTAATTGAGGAATTAGTTAATAATTTTGACAGTCATAATCCTTATGGGTTTATTGATAAGTGAAAAGCCAATATGAGTTAGGATGCTGTTTTAACAATGTAATTGCAGAATTTTAAATAAGATTTTCAGGGCTTTTTTTAATGTCATGGGATATAATTCAGATGAGCACATTTTCTAATTCATCCACCTTTAATTTACTGGAGTGGAACCTGTTTGAAAGAGAAGTATAATGATTGTAAGGCACACATATAGGTGACGGAAGCTGATAGAACTCAAAATCTCTGTGGACTTGCATATGTTGTAATAACAGCTTTTATAAGACTCATTTTTAAAAAAGCCTCTCCAAGCATATCTCTCTGTTAGCATAGAAGAAATTGAAAATAAACTGAACTCAGAATTAAAAGAGTAGCTGATTTGATGTTATTTGAGCAAAACCTCGGAAATAGCATAATGGATGATACAGCTGAAAAATCTCTTTTAAAGGTATAATCTGAAGGAGGCCTTAAGAAATCTATTTCTAATGTTTGTTTTTTTGTGCCCTTGAATAGAGGGAAATTAGGCAACAACTAGCTGAAAAAGCTAAAGCTGGAGAGCTTAAAGTCGTCAATGGAGCCGCATCTCAGCCACCTTCAAAACGCAAACGGCGTTGGGATCAGACAGCTGATCAGACTCCTGGTGCTACACCTAAAAAATTATCCAGTTGGGATCAGGCAGAGGTAAAAATCCTAGTGTTCACTGCTTATACAGAAGATATTATTAGTGCTAATTGTCATGAATTTTGCAAGTTTCTTACTTTATTAAGAAAGAGTAACTAGCAGTCTTTTACTGTATAGCATGAGAGGTATTAATACTTTTGTTTTTGTGTTGTATAGACTCCTGGACATACACCATCTCTGCGATGGGATGAAACTCCAGGCCGTGCAAAGGGTAGCGAAACTCCTGGTGCTACCCCAGGCTCTAAAATCTGGGATCCAACTCCCAGTCATACACCAGCAGGAGCTGCCACACCTGGAAGGGACACACCTGGTCATGCAACACCAGGCCATGGAGGTGCCACTTCCAGTGCACGTAAAAATCGATGGGATGAAACACCTAAGACAGAAAGAGGTATTTATGGCAAACTGTAAAGAGTGTAATAAGTTTTGAATGGTTAATTGCATAGGATTTTTTCACCTTAAGTAAACAGTAGATTCAGGCAAGAAGTAATTCTATTGTGACATCTAGTGGTTGGTGTGAAGTAGTGTTTTTATTGGAATTGTGGCATTGATTTCTGCCTCTTAGCTTAACTCGCATCTGTGAAAGCACCTCGGCTCAAAAATTGAATCACAGTCTTGTGGTATATCTAGTGCCTGCTGCAGGCTGAGACTTCAATGTGTAAAGGACATAATAAAGGAGCTTGCATTTAATTGTTTTTCATGATACATTTGTGTGTGGCTTTGAAGGGTTTAATTTTTTTGAAGACATTATCATTAAAACAAGTTTTGGATGCATTTTCTCACCTGACTGATTTGTGTTAGGCTCACGTGTCAGAGAATAGTAAAGCACCGTTGTTCCTTAATGCTTTTCTCAAGGGAGCATGTGGAGTACTTTGTTCAATTTCTAGATTATCTGAATTCTTTTGTATTTTTTTAGAATTTAGCAAGAAGATGATAGGCTTTTTTTATAAAAGGGAGTTCTCTTTGGATGTTTTTTATGTGGTGTCTACGGTGTTTCAATATTTACCAAAGTAGTCTTTACTTTTTGTCTAGCGTATTTGTGTTTGATACTTGTCGAGTTGTGTAGACATGAGGGCGAGATACTGAAAATGGGTTTGGAAATTGATACTATAGTTGGAGTATGCACCATTCAGCTTTCTGCAAAAATTTCTGGGTTTTTTTTTTCTTCTTAGATACACCGGGACATGGCAGTGGATGGGCTGAGACACCTCGTACAGATAGAGGTGGTGACTCCATCGGTGAGACACCAACCCCAGGAGCAAGTAAAAGAAAGTCACGCTGGGATGAAACACCTGCTAGCCAAATGGGTGGCAGCACTCCTGTTCTGACACCTGGGAAAACACCCATTGGTACACCAGCTATGAACATGGCAACTCCTACACCAGGTAAGCCCAGTCCATTCTCCAAAGCTTCATTTTTTTGTGGAAGTGAAGCATTTATCTTTGTATCATATTTAGAAATAGACTTCTTCCTAACACATTCTCCCGCCTGTATGAAACCAGCCAGTATATGCTTAGTTTACCATTTGTAATGCCCACGGCAACTCAGTTCTGGAGGGGAATCAAGACTAAGGTTATATGCCTGTTCCTGTTTAATTTGATTGGTAAAAAAATGATAAAGGGCTCTCTAAAAGTTTGATATCTTACTGGCCACAGATCTCAAATGCTATGGAAACTGGTTCAAGAGAACATTTGAAGATTAAGGAAACAAGTCATCTCTTTCAGCATAAAGAAGATTTAAATAAAGAATTGTTTTATAATTTGAATATAGGTCACATCATGAGCATGACTCCTGAGCAGCTGCAGGCTTGGCGTTGGGAAAGGGAAATAGATGAGAGAAACAGACCACTTTCTGATGAAGAATTGGATGCTATGTTTCCAGAAGGATATAAGGTAATTCATCTGGATTAAAATACAGCAGACCATGATGCTGGTGTCTGGTTGTGGTGTTGTGTGGTTTTTTGTTTGTTTGTGTTTTGTTTTGTTTTTCTGCCAGGGGATATTTTTTTTTTTAATATTCTTATTTTTTTAAACCAGATTGTCCTAGAAGTAGAATGTTTCACATTAAATATTGGTTATTGATTGTAGTTATTTGCTTGATTCAGTTACTGTTATTTACCGTAAATCCGTTAGAAAGGGAGATTTAAAGGTAATCTCAAAGGCCACTCTTTATTCTGCTTCTCAGTATTGGGAATGGCCCTCGAGGTCAGAAATGAACTCTGAACAGATATTAAGTCTAGATGTAGAAAGATATGGAAGAGACTCACAAATTTGAAGTCAGCAAGTATGCTGTGTTGATACAGATATCAAAATGCTTTGCTTTGTTTATTATCCAAGCTCTCAGCTGTGGAGGTGAGCTTTCTCCCAAAATACAGTCAATACAAGATAAGCATGTCATGGTGATTTTGTTTGTACTGCTCTGAACAGGGACCTGATATATTCAATAACACTCGCACAAATCCCCAAACAAATGAAATGGAAGATACAAGTTCAGTACTGTTACTTATTTGATAGCTTTCTCTTTTTGTACCTGCTGTGATAAGATAAATTTTGTTCTTGATTGTGTAGGTTCTTCCTCCACCAGCTGGTTATGTACCTATTCGCACTCCAGCTCGTAAGCTTACAGCGACTCCGACACCTTTGGGTGGTATGACTGGATTCCACATGCAGACAGAAGACCGGACTATGAAGAGTGTTAATGATCAGCCATCTGGCAATCTTCCTTTCCTAAAACCAGATGATATCCAGTACTTTGATAAACTGCTGGTAAGTGAGATTTCACTTGTGCTGATAAAAAATCCCTGTTTTCTATTGAATATGTAGCAATGCCTGTTTATTTCCCTGGAATTACTTGTAGGTTGATGTTGATGAATCAACTCTGAGTCCTGAAGAACAGAAGGAGAGAAAAATAATGAAATTACTTCTGAAAATCAAGAATGGCACACCTCCCATGAGAAAGGTAAGATGAATTGTCAGATGGAATTCTGTAATTTCGTATTTCAAAAATCTGCATTTGTTCTCGGGTTTATTTCTGGTTGTCCATAGGATTCTCTTTAAACTCATCTCCCAGACTTGGATAGTTCTTTCTTCCTCTTCTGTATCTGTGTGACTGTTTGTTTGTCATTCAGTGTAGTTTAGTATTGCTGCTCTTCGTACAGTAATGTTAGTCACTAAGTAGTATGTGGCTTATACAATTATTTTTACAGTGATGATGAACTAGATTCATAGTGCTTTTTCCTTATTAGGGCTTTGTAATTTTCTGGATTTTGTTTCTTACACTTAAATTAGCAATGTAGCTCTTAGTTTAAGTTTCAGCCTTACACATTATGTAATATGTTACCAGTCTTCTTGCGCAGTTTTGCTCTAAATTGACAACAGCATCAAGCTGCTTAGGTGCAAGTAAGTGCTGTAGAAGATACTTCTGAGATGGAATATTCTTAATATGAGACCAGGCGCATTCTTTTCTTGAAAATTGGACACCTGGGAGCTAACATCAGTGTATTTCTTTTCACGCGTGTTTTTAGCCAGAGGAGCATAAAATTGAAGTAGAGCTTTGCAGTGGTGGGAGCAAGCCTGTAGCTACATGAATTGCATTTTAGCTTGGGTAATATCTACCTGTCTTGAAATTGTTCAGTGTTGTTTCCTTAGTTTAACTAACAGACTGTTTGGTTTGGTTTAGGCTGCGTTGCGACAAATTACTGATAAAGCGCGGGAATTTGGAGCAGGGCCGTTGTTTAATCAGATTCTGCCTCTGTTGATGTCACCGACACTTGAAGATCAGGAGCGCCACTTGCTTGTCAAAGTCATTGACAGAATTCTTTACAAACTGGATGACTTGGTTCGACCATATGTGCACAAGGTCTGTTGAAGTTTTCTATTTCATCTTTGGTTTGCTTTTTCTTATCTTTATAAATTTTATATTTTTTCTTAGTAAGTAATTTTAACACTTTTATTTACAGTAACTATTGTTTTGTTTGGTCATACCCCCTACAAATCTGTCATTTGAT